>PVJO010004070.1:0-114246 GCA_004026905.1 Hystrix cristata
AAGATGGTAAAAGGATTTAAAAATAAAAATCAAGTTGACCCCGAATAATCCTTAGTAACCTCTTTTTGCTTTTTAGTGGAGCTAGGGCTCAAACCCAGCACTTCCCACAGGCGCACACCAGTCAAGTGCTCTACCCCTCAGCTACACCCCACTCTGCAGTCACACCTGTTTCCTCTTCTCTTTGGCCAAAGCACAGCCTCCCGCCTGTCTCTAACCAAGTGTCACTGGGGCGCAGCCATGCCTGTCTGTGCACGGCTGCTCCTGCCCCTGGGCTCCTTCTGCAGAGCTGAAGCTTCGAGAGGGAGACTCGGAGGCACAGAAAGCCTAGATGCTTTACCGTGTGGCCTACAGAAGAGGTTTGCCAACAGCTACAGCTTCACCAGCTGTGCAGTTCCTCCCTTTGTGTACCCCCCTGCATCTTCACTCTCAGCGGGTCACTTGACTTCTTAGTTTCCTGGGAAGTAGAAGCCTTCGGAAAAGAATTTCCCCTTCACACCTATACTTTACCTTTCCTCCTGCTCCAGCGGATGAAATATTTACATTTTTCTGTCTACGGGTAGCTCTTTATCTTCTCTTTCCTACTCAAGAAAATTACTCTTGAAAATGTGCTTTCAGTTCCCTAACCCCATGCCCTATCTTCCATCACCCCGTCCTTAAGCTTGTGCCCGCCCCTTCAGCTCTCTAACTGCCAGCGGCTATTTCATTCATGTGGCAGAGCCAAATTCCCTTTCTTACTTAAATAAATTTTCTTATCCCTCTAGAAAAAAAAAAAAAGTGCTCTCTAGCTCCTGCATTATCAGATTTCCCTTTCTACTGCAGATAAATATACTGGAAAGTTTCACATCTCAACTACAGCAAGCAAGCAAGCCAAGCTCTCCTCACACTGCCCTCCAGCTAGGGCCTGCCCTGTCACCACACACCTTAGTCTCTCTGTGGAGCACATGCTAAGGAAGCTTTGTCCCTACTGCCTCAGAATAGTGTGGCTCCTTTCACAGATTACCTATGTCAAATTTAATATCAATTATTTTGAGCCATTATTTGGGCAGCATTTAGTAAGTTTTCCACTTTCTTCTGCCTGAAATACCTTCACTGGTTTCCACATTCTCCTTAGGAGCTTCTCCTCCTGAATCTCCCGATTATTCTTCATCTTGCCAACTCTGAACATTAACTCAGCTCCTGGATTTACATCACTCTGTTCATGAAACCAGAGTGGTACCAGTGACCCCCTGATTTGTGTGTCCAGCCTGGACTCCTCTGAACCTCTGCTCTGCTGACCCAACACCAACCCGGTTGGGCTGTCCAGCAGACATCTTCAACACTAGACTTACTCTTCCAGTTTTTGAGTACCAGTAAGTAACCATTTCATCCTTCCAGTTGTTCAGGCCAATTAGTTTAGAGACTCAAACCAAAATCTGCTGGTCATACCTTGGAAATATATCCAGATCTTAAACACTTCTGATACCTCTACTGGTACCACAAGTTCCACACCATCTCTTGTGTGAAAACCAGTCTCCTCATTGGTCTTCTACCTTTGCTTACTTCTTCTCACCCCACCCAGAACACATAATGATCCTATAAAACGTAAATCAGATTGTGCTAATTATCTGTCCAAAGTATCCCAAAGGATTTTAACTTGGCGCAGAAAAACATTCAAACTCTTTACACAACCTGTAAGGAAACTTCTGCAATCTGGTCCTGCAGCTCCCTGAAGAGTCAGTCCCACAGTCTGCCCCTTACCCACTGTGCGTCCCATACCGCTCCTTTGTTGGTCCTTGAACATACAAACACATCTCAGGGCCTTGCACTGATGCTTTTCTGCCTGTCACCTACTTCCTCAGCCTAGCCACATTACTCTTACTTACTTTCTGTCTCTCCTTGATGCCGTCTTACTAGAGAATCCTTCTGTGAAATTCCTCTCATTAATGCCTGTCTTCATTTCTCTGTCCCCTCATTCTCATATTTCCCTTCTGTCACATATTACCACCTGAAATTTCCATTTATACATATTAATGACATCCTCTATTGAATGCAAGTTCCCTGATATGAGTGACGTTGGGTTTTTTTTTGTCATTGTTTGTTTGCTTGTTACTTCTGTAACCTCATAATCTAAAGTGTGTTACTGCTCAAAAATCTACTGAATGAATAAGTTATTTCAAGAAGTAGGGATATATATCTGAAGAATATTAAAAGGAAGTTATAATTATTTTTATTTAAGGGGCTGGGGATTTAACTCAGCAGTTAGAGTGCTTGCCTAGCAAGTGCAAGGCCCTGAATTCGATCCCCAGCACCAAAAAATAAATAAATAAATAAATAAATAAAATTTTAATTTAAATGTTAGAAAGATTGTCATATTGGAGCAGGTCTAGTTGCAATTGCTTTAAAAAGCAAAGGGCTGGGAATTTAGCTCAATAGTTAAGAGTGCTTGCCTAGCAAGCGCAAGGCCCTGAGTTCAATCTCCAGCATAAAAAAAAAAAAAGCAAAATTTATATTCATGAGTTGACATTAGTTTCAACCTGGTTGTGGTGGCTTATGCCTGTAATCCCAGTACTTGGGAGGTTAAGGCAGGTGGATCTCCATGAGTTCGAGGCCAGCCTGACCTACATAATAAATTCAAGGCCAGCCCGAACTATATAGCAAGACCCTGTCTCAAAAACAGGCGGGGGGGAAGAAATAGTTTCAGAGTAGTGCTTCATGTGTTCCAAGACTTTCCAACAGTCTGGCTATCTAGCAGTGTATACTGGCTGTTTTAAGATAAAATGAGATCCCTTTCCAAAGACACTTCAGAAAGGAACTGGAAAACCACTTGTGGGGGATGTTATAAAAATAAATCTCTGACCTTGGTGGAGTTCTCTTTGCTATCCTCCGGGAGTCTGTGATTTGGGCTACTTCAAGGATTGTGTTTGTTTCTTTTCCAAGCTGGAGAAACCACCAGATAAAGGGATGTCACTACTCATGGGAATAAAGTTTTAGTCATTTCTTTGTATAAATGTTTCCCTTTCTTTGTTGCCCACACAGCAACATGGGCATCTTCAGTACGTATTGTTAAAACCATGAAGCTGGGATCACTTGCCAGCCCTTCCCCAAATTTGTTCATGCCACCAAACTCAAATCCTGTAGGTTGTGTTGGTTAAAATAAAGATTCCATAGTTTCGACTGCTCCTGCCAAGTATAACTTCAGATTTATTTATTAGGTCATGTCCTGGTATGTCAGTATGAACCATTTGGGAAAGAATTTAAGGAGAAACAATTTATAATTTGTGTGTTAGGATTAACATATTTTTTTCTGTTCCCATGTCCTAGATTGACTTCCCTCATCAACAGTATTACTTAGATTCTTTGACCTAATAAAAAAATATTATACTTCATAGATTATTTCCAAACCCCAATAAATAAAATTTTAAGCTTTCTTTTCCCAATTTTTTATTTTTAATACAGTTTTCATCATTTTCCATGCAGCACTGGGGATGTTTTATTCATATACCACAATACTTTTCCAGTTGTGAAAATAAAATTTTAATCTTGTTAACTGTTTGTTTGTCTGTGGAATGGTCTAGTAGAATTAAAGAAGTGGGAAGTTTTAGACTTATTTTTAGGACTCTGTATCACTTCACGCTTTTTGCCAGAGTGGTTCCTGGCTAACTTTCCCATGAATTTTTAACCTCTTGCTAGGCTTTGCTTATGTAACAGGAAACCAGCTGTCAGGAACAAACAAATAGCGGCATATCAGGCACACACGTAGTAGCAAATGATTTAGTTTGTCCTTCGCGCTCTTACAGTACACTGATACATGATCTCAACTTTGTCTTTAGGCATAGCATCTCTCGATTAAAACAGTACAATTTCAACTTTAGAAATACAAACTATTTTACCAAGACTATGATTTAATCCAGCCCATGGGAAACAGTGAGCTTCTGATGAGGTGAACCTGGCAGTGGTGTCATGTCCTGGGACTGCGGATTTAAGTATATCTTTGCCTTTTCTCCAACTCTCAAGGCTGGCGTGATGTGCAAGCTTCAAGAGAGAGATGACCTTGGTCGCATTGAACTGGTCCAGAAGCTGGCGAGAGAAAACTGTCAGTTTTTGCAGACAGACAAAAAAGAGCCAGAGAAGTCTGAACACGTAAGCCCTTTTCCTCTTGGGGTTGCAGGTTTAAAGGGTGGAGAATGTTTCTGTCTGGTTGTTAGGTTTGAAGGAAAGAATATTTGTTTTAAATTCTTTAGGTCTGGGATCTTTATTCACTAAAAAAGCACCTTCCTTCGTAAAAATGATAGTTGCCTCAGCTCTAAACTGGTGATTTTGACTTTGCATTGTAAGAGAGTTCTCAAAAGTAAACTAGGTAGAAATAGAATACATGTGAATGTGGATATATGTCTGTTATGGTCCTGATTCGATGTCTTCCAAGTTCAACTTTGGAAGTTTTGTTTCATTAGATAGTGTAGCGATTTTAAAAGAATAGTCCAATTACTTTTATGTTTGCTATGGGGGTGGATCTAATTGCCAAACAAATGTATTCTAAGTCCATAGAAATAGATTAGAACAGAAGGACAGATTATAGATGCTCTCATCAAGTGGGAGGGTCAGAGCAAGATTTCTCGGTATCTTTTGAACACTGTGTTCCAACAAGAGTGACATTGTCTGGGTGCAGTGGAAGCTTGAGGAAAGGACATTCTGCTTGGTCCCCTGAAAGCAGTGATTCAGCTTGAGCCTCAGAACTGAGAACGCGGCCCTCACTCTGGAAAGACAATGCAGCCACTTTCTTCTGCTGCACATTGTAGTCTGTTGTTTGTGAGACTCTACTCTCAGTGCAGCGCAATCCAGGGTTGCTCAGGAAGGGGAACATTCCTCTGTGCTTGTAAACACGTCTTTCTCTGACTTTATTTTTTCCTTGGAATTTTGTTTTCAACCCATTCCAAAGGAAAATAAGTTGCTTTGTGGGTTTTTTTTTTTTTTTTTTGGTTTTTTGGGGGGTTTTTTTGCCCCAAGTCCATCAATACCAATGACAGGGTTTTGCTGACCAGGAGAGGAGATGTTGTGTTCAGGGCTGTTGGCTGTTTAGTTTAGTAATGCAGCACATCCCTAATTGTGTAGCCTTGAATTGTACAGTCGGTGAGTCAAGAGGGAGAATGATTAGGCAATTTCAAGGCTTTGTGATTGAACTATTTCAGGGCTTAGTATTGACTTTGTAAGTGCAGTTGGAAGTTTCAGCTGTTTTCGCTTTGGTAGGTATTATGGGAAAACTTAGGGCCTTAAATTGTTAAAAGTTCCCTAAAGTTTACTGTATCAGAGAATGAGTCCTAACCTGGTGTGACCTGAGGGTATTTATATGTCTTCTGTGTGGTTTAATTTCTCAGAACAATATTCCTTTTGATTCATTTTAATTAGAAGGGCAACAATTTCTTATGGCTTATTTTAGTGATAGCAGGGTACACATTTCCCTGTGTCATATCTCCAAAATCAGAATGCATCTTAACAATATGAAAATGTCATGGTCGATACTGCAAACATTTTTCTTTCTTAGTGATCCTTTAAATTAACACTTTATCTTAAAATTGCTTGCAGATTAGAAGTGCTAAATCAGTGACAACTCAAGGTAGAGCAAGATCTTAGAAATCAACCAGTAGGTTATCACTTCACCAAAGTTTATCATCAGCATTAGACCACAAAGAGCTTTATGCTTATTAACTATATACCTCTGTCGCCTTTGTCTTGTGCCTACTTCAGTCCAGAATGTTACAAAAGTTTACAGCTAATGAGATTATAATGCCCTCCAAATATGTCACTATATAAAAATCTGAACTTGGCTCTGGTCACTGAAAAGGCTTTTAACATGACACAGAAATTTAGTAGTTGATTTGCAATTTTGCTTATGATCATTTGCTCTGTTAACTCCAAACCTTCACTTTAGGTTTGTAAAATACAACACTAAGAGTGTTTTTCTTCTCGTATGACTTGCTGTATGATGGGTGCATTAAAAACTCTGAAATGTTTGTGCTTCTCAGAGGGAGGATGTTATATAAATAAGCCTTGGGTTTCTCTCGTTTTCCACATAGACTTTCCAATGAAGCTTAAAGCAAGGAAAGGAGAATATTAGGAATCTTACTTTCTTCCTGATAAATGTACTCAGCTGTTCTGTGATCTCCTTTCTGCCAGACAATGCCACTCGAAGCAGTTCTCAGGGATGCTCCATAATGAGTTATTCGATACTAGATGCTTACTTTTTAAAAATTATAGTTTATTAAAAATATGACCCGTATGTTATTTTAATTTTTCGCATTCTGGGCATTGGCAGTAGCTGTACTTGCTTGTTCATTAAATTCAGGGTGTGCATGAAATCGGTGCAGCATTTTCGTCTTTCTATTCAGTGAGGGTTATCTTCTCTGCTCATGGAAACTCAGCTGTAACACACGCCATGTACAGAGGAAACTGCAGTTTACTAATGTAAACCTAGGTCTTCCCTTTCCTCTTCTTGTTTTAACAAAAATGACCAAACCCTGGAGTTACATACAGAATTATTTTCTTTTGTAGTTTTGAAACGTTTGGTGTACCTCATCTATCATTTGTTGGTCAAAGTTAGCTAAGTAGGCAGTGACAAAATTTAAGTTAGTATCCAAGTTGCCTACTGAGTTACTCTTTTTTTACTATACTCTATTGCTTCTCCAGTTCTAGAATGTCATATCCTTTTCACACATGCACCAAAATGAGAAAAGTGACTGAAGTACCACTGGGCTACGAATGACATGAGTTTGATAGAACAAAGCCTGTGTTGCTGTTAAATCTTGTCACAAATTAAAGGGGATTAGACCTTTCTGAGTAAGGATTTCGGATATTTTCTTAAACTCGTAAATGCCATGATTATAAATGTGTGCAATTAGAGAAATGTTTTTGCTCTGTGCCTGTGCCACGGTGTTTCTTTAAAAAAAAGTTAAATGTGTAATTATCACAGGTTTCTCAGGAAGCACTTAGTTTTCCTATTTTCTGTTAACTAGCTATAGGCAAAATAGGCACCATTCATTCCTGAATGTTGAAAATTGTTATGTGAGAGCTTAAAGAAAAGGGCAGAAATGGGATGATAGGAAAGAAATTAGCTCTTGGGTAGGCATTATATTTTCTAGCATTAATTCTGTAGATGAAGGGGCTTGTGCTGCCAAGTGGGCACTTTTGTTCTTGACCTCAAGGGATGATGACTAATGGTTATAGAGAAGGGCAGGGCAGGGAAGAGCATTTTAGTTAGAGAAACCAGCAGGAAGACATAATTAGCTATTGGGTGATTCATAGAGAATGGAAAAGTTCAGCCTGGAAGAAGCTAACATTCAGTTGTGAAAGACCCAGTAACCCACCATGAGGAGTTCAGGCCTGCCTTTCTGGCCGTGGAAAGCCATCAAAGAAGGGAAGTGGCATAATCAGATGTGGGCCCTGTCAGAGCTCTCTGGCATTGGATTAGAGGAAAAATTGAGGAGGGAAGAGGGAAATGTTGGAGAGAACCTTAGAAATCTATTGTAGTGAGCCAGATAAGAAGTGTTAGCCTGAAGCAGGACACTGTCTGTGGGAACTGAGAAGGTGGTATGTGTTGAGAACCGTAGAGACCGGTCCGGTTGGCCAGCTTTAATGAGTGGCATGTGGCAGTTGTGTGTGCTATTTTATATTATGGAACTTTTGAATTCTGATTAAGATCTCTCTGATGCAGGGTAGACATCAGAAAACTCTGTTAACCACTAGAGTGTTTGGTTACCTTTGCCCAAAAACTGCACAAGCCCATGACCTTCCTTGCATTGGTGGTCCTGTAGCATATTTCAAGCGTCTGAGATCTAGTACTTACCTCATTAATGGCTTGTTAGATGGAGGTTCTAGTTAATAGTGTGGAAACTACATAAACTTTCTTCCCAGACCATACCAATTCTTTTGAAATACTTTAGTAGAGGTGATCTCTGTTTGCCCAAATGAACAGGTTGGCATGGCCGAAGCTTTGGCATTTTCTGCAATGTTGTGTGGGCCTTCTTCAAAAGTAACTGTGATTTTAGGGTTATTTTCCTGACCGAAGTGGTATGAGTTGGTGTGATGAATATTGTTATTCTAGAGTACTCTCCATCATTCATTCATTCATTCATTCACTAAACTTTTATTTAAGTTAACCGTGTAGAGGACTTAGAATAACCACAGTGGCTCCTACTTCTTAAGATATAAAGTTTGGTTGTGGGAAAAATTTGTTGAGAAGAATAACAGAGACACAGGAGGCTACATGAGAATCCGGGAAAAGGCACATGGAAGCAAGAAGGAGAATTCACAGCTGGGGAAACTGGAGTTTCTCTGATGGCAGAGGTAGAATTTGACCTGAACCTTAAAGTATTTTTTGAGTTGTATTTGAAGAATTCTAATGGGAGAAAACTAAAGAAGAGCATTCCTAGTGGGAAGAATTGCATTTAAAAAATGAACAAAGATGTCAAAACACAAGATATTTCTGGGAAATCTGAAACTATTCTGTGTTGCCGAATACTGTACCAAGAGTTGGGGACCAGAGCGGAGATAGTGGTAAGTGGGACATTAGATTGAGACCCCCACAGTACAGGATTTTGAGGGCTGAGAAGTTTCACTTTGTTTTAGAAATAATTAGGAGTCAGTATTTGGCTTTGTAAAAATGGAGGGTGAGATGGGGTCTTTGTGACATACAGGATATTATTTGAGTCTGACAGATTAGGAAGCCAAGACCGAGGGGTGGTGAGGCAGAGCTGAGTGGAGAGTAAACTTGCCTCCAGCGTGCATCTTCCCTCAGCCACCGTTACTGAAGTGAGGACCTACAGGCTGCTAGGAAGCCAGGATGCCAAGAGGTACGATGATCCTGAGAAAGCAAGAATCGATGAGAGTGGCGTAGCCTTCTGCCTACACCAGGGCAGGGTCCCTATCACTCAGTCTCCTAGAGGAAGGAGACAGAATGATTGCCAAGGAAGAGACAGTGTAATGGATGTGGGGAGGAAAAGGGAAAACTGATATGCTTGCTTAGCATAAGTCTTAATTTAGATTTGAAAAGCTCATAAATGTTCACATTTTAGTATCAGTAAAATATCTGCATGAAAGTATATGACTAGATGTGGGTCCTGTTTTCTGGGCTATCACTGCATCATTTGCCAGAAACTATATTTTTCCTAAAATACAGCTTGTGCTTTGTAGTGTATTAAATTGTGAAATAGAAATACCAACAGTAATTTACTTCCTCATGTCTACTTGAAGAAATGAAGAGCTATAAAATGTATGTGAGAAACTTGTTCAGCAGTAGTTTCCCAGAGTGCCCCATCTGTATCCCTGCCTCTCCCCACCCCGTTTTCTTTAGTTCCTTTGTTAAATTTGAGGACCCGCCCTACTTCCTTCCCCTTCTCTAATTCACTCATGAAATATGGGTGGGAAGGGGATTTTGCAAATTCTGAAACTGAATCTTGGCATGGTCTTCTGCCTACAGCAGGGTAGGGTCCCTATCGCTCAGCCCCTACCGGAATTTCCTTTACCCTGTTTCCTGCAGCCTCATCCTGGAATTCTGCCTACGTCAAAGGGTTCCTTGTTTAAGGATCACTAGGGGAGAGCTGGTCTGGAGTGTTCTGGCTGCGCCCCCCCACCCCCCTGCCACCTCCCCGCCTCAGTATTGGGGATTGAAGCCAGGGTCTTGAAGCTGGGCAAGCACTCTTCCTCTGAGCTACATTCACAGGCCTTTTTATTTTGAGACAGGGTCTCACCAAATTGCCCAGGCTGGGATCCTCCTGCCTTAGCTTCCCCAGCAACCCAAATCACAGGCATGTGCCACAGTCAAGCTACTCTTCTTATACGTATTAAAAGTTGTCTCTATCTTTTTGTTTTTTTAACTTTTGTCTATTTTTTAAAAATAATCTAAATGTAAAGTAGAACTCTTCATTATGCTCTATACAGAATATTAAAAGGAAAGATGTTTTATCATTTTGTGTTCAGACTTATATTATGCATCCAGGTAACTCAAGTTTCAGGCACTCTCATCATTATTTGATGTTTAGCAGCAAATTGATTTAACTAAGAAGCCAAAATAGAATTTTACAGCCTTATTGCTCTACATGGAAAGGCAGAATTCAGATGTAATAGGTAATTCATAACATTAAGTTGCCCACCTGTGAGCTGAGAAATCACGCTAGAGCTGTGTTCTTTTCTTAATAACAAAGTCTTGACTGGATTGGGTTGCCTCTAAAGGATCTTTTCATAGGCTTCCTTTGGTGAGTTGTTTTAGTCCACTTTTTTTATTAGGATTAATCTGGCCACAGAGTTACACAAAAGTAGTAGAAGGTGGTTCTTACCTCCAAGAAGTTTACAGTCTAGCTGAGAAAAGAATTTACACTTGGAAAACAAGTAACCATTCGAGACAGCATGTAATGAAGTGCCTAAATACTTTCGCAGGAGTTGAGAGAGAGGGACATAAGTCCTGTAAACACATTTCACCACTGCAGCCAACCGTGCTCTTCCCATTTATGCAGGAGCAAGGTTTACATGTTTGGGTCCCTCTGTGCGCTCTTTAAATTTGAGGGATTTTCTTCCTCCGGAAAAACAGCAGCTACACGACTGGTGCAAGTCAGCGATGTGCACTCGCTCGATGTCTGGTGGTGCCATCTGCTCATTAGCTGTATTTTTAGGTTCTCAAAAGAAGCCTATTGCAAGTCCTAACATTTTGGTAGTTACAGTGGTTTTTAAGAGAAGAATCGATCATTGGGCTATTTGTTTATTTTTCTGAAAATGTTCAAGGTTATTTTAAAAGGGTCCATTATGGAAGTAGATACTACATTAGTTTGATTTATCAAACTCATGTGGTCAAAGGATCTTTTATTTCCTGAAACACAGATGCTGCTCCCTGGATTTATTAGGTTCTTATTCTTACAAAATTAAAATAGTCGTATCCTCTCAAGTGTGGTTGGGAAATTATTAAAGTGAGTTATTGAAAACTTGGGTTTTTTCCTTTGGCTTTTGCCCACATGTGCATGTGCATACACACACACACACACACACAGAGTAATATGTCTCATTGGTAACCATATATATTCTTCTCTACCCACATGTAGGTCCTGCCTGCTTTAACACAGCAGTATTAATACCTCCTAGACTGGTGCCTGGTCAGGTAGCACTGGAAGATTTGGGTAGTTTGGTTTTATTTGGGTTTACAGTGGACACTTGAAGGCAAAAAGTTAGAGAAAAGGTGCACAGATAGATGGACTTTCCATGATAACCCTGTATCCCTGAGGCTTAGAGAAGTAAAAAGTTGTCAGGGAATAGGGCAACATAAGTAACAATTTGTGGTGTGCATTGGATGCCCAGGGCCTGCCCTGATACATCACTGCTCTGGTGGGGCTGATCCTGTAGAAAAAAATTCCAAGTCTGAATCTGCTGTGTGCAGATGGTATGGAAGCTTCTAACAGGGACCTCAGTGAGTCCAGGAAATCACCCGCATTGCCTGAGGAAGAGGGAGGATGTAAGGGCTCAGAAAAATGAGGGGAGTGAGGAGGCCTGGGCATTGCAGCAGAGGAAAGAGCAAGTGTGATGACTCGGTGTCTGACGCAGGCGAGATAGGGCAGAGCTAGGTGCTGGGAAGGAGGGCCAGGTGGCACAGACACGGGACCAAGAGGGCCAGCCAGACATCGTGTGCTTAGAGCAATGTTGAGCTCTTGTGAAGAATTCAGGCAAGTGAGAGAAAGATGATTACCCTTTGAGATTCCTTTCCTGCAATGTGGGATGGGTTTGAAGGCAAAGAACGGGACACAGGCAGTCCTTTCAAAACTCCCTGACCCTCCTTTCCTCACGGTCTTCTCTTGTTTCCCATGAAGCAGTAACCAGCACACACGTAAAAGATTTGCTATGAAGTGCCCAAGTCCAGGGACTTCAATTCCAGTGAAGAGAGACTATTCAGTTGTAGCTCAATTCTAATTTATTAGCTTTATCCTGAAATACACTGTACTTCACCATTTTCCTTTAAAAAGTTGGCTTGGATTCAGTTCTGGTTTTATAAAAATGAATTTTAAGTGTCTATGTACCTGGGATTTGAAAACCTTTTGTTAGCAAGTGTCATTCAGGCAGATTTGGTCACTTTAAACACAACTTCCTCTGCTGTGTATTTGCCTTAAATTGATTCATCCCAAGTTTAGTGATTTCTGAGTGATTCAGACGCTTCAGTGTATAAAAATGAGGAAAAGGAATTTATAAGAGATTTTCAATGTAGAAAGCAAAGAACCTTTTTTTCCTTTTCACCAAGTAGTAGGCGGAAAGGAAAAATTCCATCTGCTATCTAGCAGCTCTAAATGTTGTTTTAAGCTAACAAAAATAAAAGATTGCTGAAAATATCATAACAGAACATAACAGACTGTGGGCAAGTGTACAGTACATATTTTTCTAATAAATCATACTAAATACCTTTATTATCCTTAATATAGCACCATGCTCTTATTTGTCATTACAAAATAATTTGCCTTTAATTTTTTAAAAGCATTATCTACTCCATTATTGAAGCAAAAATGATTGTTATTTAGGTCTTTATAAATCAATGCTGTAGCACTTAGGTTTGCTAGAATACATTTTTGTCGGTTTTCTCCCCTTTCTAATATTTTCCTCCTATATCAAAAAATGGAGAAATAATATATGGTATGTATGTTCATTTATTGTGTATTTGTACATAATTAAGTGATCGAGGCTTAGCCACTGTTGCCTTTGTAAAAGTCCTCTCTGTGCAGGTGTCAGGAATGGCTCGGCATGACCGGGGCACAGTCAGTCATAATAAAGGATCAGGGGCTGTTCAAGGTTTAAGAAACACATAGTAGGAGAGGCTAATGGTGATAAAAAGACAAGATGGCAGGAAGTGGCCTGGGGGGATAGGGATTTGTAAGGAGGCTCTGGAAAACCTAATGAGTCGTAGGGGCATATCTTGGCACCTCCAAAGGTGGAGGTGAGAGTAGACTATGTCAAGTTAAAATTTTGGCTCTGCACCATCAAAGAAAGAAAGAATCATTGTTCATTCCGATGATTTGTTAAACTCTGCATGATCTTGCCTTGGCCAGAATGTATAGAGGTAGAATACTCTTTATGGTGATGCCCTTGTGAATAAAGAGTTCTAATGATCCCGTAGTGGTACGATGCATGATAAAATCCCAAAGTGAATTTTATGGTTCATGGTTGCTATCACGTTCTCCCTGCTCAGTGAACTTACTGTTATTACAAGTCAGGGGATTGTGATTTTTGACAATCAGTTTCAGAAGCCGGCGCTTTTCCTCTGAGAATCACAAGCATTGGAAAGATCTTTAGGTACAAAGTGCCTTGGTGGCTTGGGCAAGAAACTTATTTCCTTCATAAATTGGCACCTGCTAAGTAGGATTATAGATAGTTTCCTCTGAAATGGCCAATAAATACTATGCAATCATTTAGTTCTGTTGGAAGTCCATTAATCACAAGAAAATGTTAAAATAATTTTTCTAATCTTCTAAACTCTGAAATCAAAGGCAAAAGTCATCAATGGAGATTTAGCTCAGTGGTTGAGTGCTGGCCTAGCAAGCACAGGGCCCTGAGTTCAATCTCCACCCTCCCCCCAAAAAAGTCGCTAATTAAATTAGCAATTACGTGAGGCCCTTTAGGTTTGTTAAAGGATGTTGTCTTTGTGCTTTTAGCTCTCAGTGTTCCCAAAGTTATATTTTGTGGGACCCTAATTTGAAGCTAACATGATTGAAGTGACCCTTGCCCTCATTAAAATGCTTTTTTTGAACTACTGCTCCCCTATTTATTGGCAGTTACTCTGTGGGAAAATTAGCAAATGAAAGCAGGCACCAACAATTTTGTTAGTAAAAAGAAAAGGTATCATTCAGTGCTTCTCATTAAACCCCCATCAAGAAACACATATCCAAAAATTATCTCAGTATTACAAAACAACACTCAGATGCCCCTAAAAACATGGGGAAAGAGAAAGTAACTAAAGCCATGGAGTTAATATTGTCCCCTCCAATAATATGTATGTCTGGAATTTTTAAAGATGAAATTGAGTAAAACTACAGGTTATAAGATGCCGGAGATAGGAGCACGTATGTTGTGACCCAAATCGGTATTGCCTCACACTTGCAGATTTGAGATTAAGGGATAAACCTGTGAGATACTGAAAGAAAAGCTTGAGGCTGGATGAGGCAGAATTCTGACCAACCCTTAAGATCTAAAAGAAGAAATATTGGAACAAAAGAAATACACTGATTTGGGAGTGGAGATATACCACTGAGGTAGAACACTCGCCTGTTACGCACAAGGCTCTAGATTCAATCCTCAGTACTAAAACAACAACCACCCCCAAAAAAGCCAATTTTATTTTAATTGTCTCTAAAGAACATAATTGAATGCTAGATGCTTGTTTACAGAAACCTTTCAAGACTTGTTGAACTATTAATTCCCATTTCATTTGTCATTTGGCAAGCTCGTCTGACCTTTATCTCAATTTTAAGTAGATCCCATTTCCGTCTCAAATCAATAAATCTAAAATTCCTATCCTTGAATATTACTCATAATCTTGGCATGCAGAGAAATGGGCATAGCTGGGAAGATTTACCACACCATGGAAAAAATCCTCATTGCTAGAGATCAGAGTGGCCCTAGCTACAGTTGTCTGCAGACGCCTGTGCCCATGAGCCCTGCCTACATGGTTTGCCATTTTTGCATCTTAGCTCTGACTTCTGCTCTGATATTCCACAGCTGGCTGGTCCAGTACATTTGGGAAAGATTGCCATGAACGTGTACCCCATTTGGGCCCAAACCTAAGTTTTGAGATTGCTTCAGTCTATAGTAAAGAAGCCAAGAATGGTGCCTTTTCCTCTTAAGTGACAGAATGATGAGTCACAGGCATCTCAGCCCCAGGGACCCTGTGAAGGGAAGGAGAGTTGTGTTGTACTGGCCCGTGGACAACCCAGAGTGAACTGAAATCCTCCTTAGCTGGAGGCTGTGAGCCAGACAGTGGGAATTCTGATACTAGTGTTTGCACTGCTGTCTTCAGAGAAGGGTTGGCAGCCCTGATGAGCAGAGCAGTGTAAAGTTTCCTGACCATTAACAGTTAGCTTCAGAGTCTCATACTTGAGCTCCTAGAGGGGGTGAGCTATGAAGTCATTCAGGCACGAAACTGAGAGTTGACATTGTTAATGACCCAGATAATTTTTAATGTTGGTACAACTTCTTTTCATACGTGGAACAAGTTTTTTAGAGAACTCGCTAAGATTAGTGTATTCTTGCCTTCTTTCATTGAGAGAAGGATTTGTTAAGCACCTGTGGCCCTAGCATCCTACAAAACAGACCAGAGGCACAAATGAGCAAGATGTCATCTGAGCCCCGAGGTACTACCATTGAGCAAGGAGGAGGCTGAGAATACAGGAAAATAAGGAAGGCCAATAAGCAGAGAGAGGAGAGGGCTGGCAACAGCTTCCAGAGGGAAGAAAGTATCCCCTTGAATAAAGTGTTTGTTTTCAGAAAATTGTTCCCACTTTTCTTTGAGGTGTTTCCTAAATTAAGCATCTTCACTTTCAATTCCCAGGAGATTATTTGGTCATGATGTAAATGGTAAAAGGCAAAGACCACAAATTTCAAATCCAAAGGAGGTTACATCTCATATCTAAAGGTTATATACTGTCCCCATTTTCCAGCTACAAGATACATTATTCAAAAATAAATAGTATGTTTTATGTAGTTCTTGGCCTGTTTTATTGACTGAATTTGCTTCTGAAAAAAGACTTCATCTGAAAGAGATTTCTGAGTGTTATCACCCCTAACAGTTACCAGGAACTTGCTGGAATTTATAGCATGTTTCTGCTACAGAATTCTTTGTGGTTTAAAATTGTGCTATTAATTGCAAAAGTAACACATGCTTCTTGTAGAGAATTTACAAATAATAAAAAGCTACAAGGAAGCAAAGACAAAGTTAGTGATAACTAAATACTGTTCTCCCTCACTTCCTTATTGCCCCCAATATTTGCATCGTTAGGTTTTCCTCACGGTTTCATAACACACTTTATTTAACTACCCTTTCAGTTGGGGGCAAATATGTTTTCAAGATTTTTGCTATTATAAATGATCTGTCATGACCAACTCTACAAAATTCTCTACCTAAGTTTATATTCCTGAGGATAAGTTCCTCTCAGTGTAATTACTGCTTAAGGTATACACCATGTTAATCCCTTCTATGTTTTTGCCCAGCTACTTTTCATTAAAGCTTCTGCTGGTTTTTATGGTTTTTACTTACACCAGCAATATATGAAAATGCTTGCTCGAAATGCCTTCTCCCTCACTGAGTAGTATGATTTTTTTTTTTTTCTTTTTGGTGCTGGGGATTGAACTCAGAGTAGTAGTATTTTTGTTAGGAGAAGCTAGGTGTGTTTGTCAGATTGATGGGGGAGCGCGGAGAGGAAGGGAGAGAAATATGATTTTATTCAAATTTACATTCTTTTCTAGTAAAGTTGAATATTTGCAGCTTCACTAGGATCATCAATCTATGTTTTTTGTATAAGTTATCCATTTGCTTGCGTGGCCCATTTTCCATTGGGATATTTTTTTTCATTGATTTGGGTAACTTCCTTATAAAGGATACAAAGTTCTGTCATATTTGTTACATATAATTTTCCTATTTTTAATTGTCTTTTTTCTAATTAGTAATTTTTATACACATGGATGAAACTGTTCATTCTTCTATTTATTTTAGAAATTGCCTTTAAAATTTGAAAACCTTTCCCAATTTTATAACCACATATTCAATATCATTTTTTTGTTGTTGTTTCTACTGGAATTGTAGTTTTCACTCAGGTCTTTAATATAATAGCTGTGATTTATTTTTGCGGGGTTTTTTGTTTTTGTTTTTGGTTTGTTTCTTTTTCTGAAACACGGCCTTGTAGTTCAGGCTAGCCTCGACCTCACTATGTAGCTCAGGGTAACTTTGAGCTCTGGATAATCATCTTGCCTCAGCCTCACATGTGCTGGCATTACAGGCACGAGCCACCATGCCTGGCCTTTTTATGTAATTTAGAAGTAAGTTTTCTTGGTTATCTATCCCAGGCATGATTTTTCTTCAGTTAATTTATTTTGTGACCAGGATATATACATCCATATTAGGGATGCTGCTCAGTGGTAGAGTGCTTGCCTAGCATACACAAGGCCCTGGGTTCAATCCACAATGGGAGGGAGTTTTGGGGAGGGAAGGAGGATAGGGACGGAGAGGGAGGAGGGGGTCCATTTTATTCTGGAGGACTTACATTTCTATTAACAAATTTCTTTTTAAGTTAAATATGTTGAATACAGATTTAGTGAATCACTTATTAGAGATCTAAGATTTCTTCTGAGTCTAAAATTCTTTTCTTAACTTGAAGACTCCCTTCCCAAAACTGAATAACATTCATACTTGTGATGTTGAACTCTTCAAGTGTCACCATTTTATATTGCATACCAATTAATTGCTTAGGAAACTTTGAGTAGGTTTTTTTGAATATGCCTGTCAATGCCAAGAATCATTCTGTTCTTTTATGTTCTAAAAATATTTCTGTGGATGGAACTTCTAAATATGTATTCTTTATAAAATGGTGTTGATAGGGGACAGATGGCTGATGTATCATATCTGGCTAGAACTGTCTCTGTTATTAGGGTATTAAAGCCATATTGTAAGTCAAGTTGGTAAATATTTGGATTTATTTATTTATTTATTTGTTTGTTTATTTGGGTTCACAATGTTCTGAAGGGGACAGAGATCTGAAATTCCCAAATCTTGACAAACTAAAAAACAATAGGTCTTAATTGCCTTGAACTCTTGGAAATACTGTGAAAGTGGCCTGGTTATTGCTGTTGGCTAGGTTCCTCCACTGGACGCTCCCCACAGCATAGCTGCAAACCACTGGGTTTCTTTTTCAATGCTAATTTATATGGCTCACATGTCAATCTCTGACATAAAGAATTTGCTCTGTGAACAACACAGTCCTCATGTTTTATTTGAACTTTTATCCCCAGTGTCTAATACTAGGTTTCTACTCAACATTTTTGGAAATGGATCAGGTAGAGAAGGCAATTGTGGGTAATACCAAATGCTTCCCAAGTTTAGACATTTAAATCAAGTCAGGAAAAACCATTATTGTTCCAGCTCCAGGATTCCAGTTTCTTGGAAGTTTGAAGTTTTAATTTGAAGATGGAAAATCAGCCTGGATATATCAAGGAGAAAGGCAGGGAAGTCCATCCGCCTCAGCTGGCCTGTAACTGTAGACAAGTCTTTGGAAGAATTCATCCAAATTGCAAAAAATAAATACAAATTGTAGACATGAATGGGTCATAGCTCATGGGGCGAGGCTCTTACCTGGGCAGATTTCTCTGTGAGGATTTTGATATACTTTGGCATCCCATATGCATTTGATATTCAGGAAAAGAGAAATGGGTGTTTGTTTTTTTGTTGGTTTTGGTTTTGGTTTTGGTTTTGGTCCTGGGGATCGACCTCAGGACCTTGTGCTTGGTAGACAGGCACTCTAACCACTGAGCTAAGTCCCCAGCCAAGAGAAATGTCTTTATCTGTATTGTCACTTAAATACTTCCACTTTCAGTCCATTCTTCTCTTCCCTTGATATATATCCCCCACCTCAACAAAGGAGCAAGAGAGATATTATGCAACGAAATAAATATTTTTTTATTTTAACCTTATCATTTCATTATTACCTCATGATTTAGTTTGTTTGCTTGACTTTGAAATCATTTTAACACTATTTTGTTGCATTTTCAGCTCTCTTTCTGAACCTGTACAGTACACCAGGAGTGACGCATGTCTCACCTTTCTCTTTCTCCCAGTCTTGTTTCAACTGTGAAATGAAGTGTCTGTGATGGTTACCACACAGACTAAAGCAGAACTTCTCTGAAAATATGTAGGAATGTACAAAACATGGAAAAATATTAGTGTTTACTTAAGATGCCTCCTAACTTCTCTACCCATCCCATGTGATTAGCAGTTGCTAGAGTAACTAGGAATTTTTTCACTACATAACTGGTGTAAATACGGAGGCTGCCCTTCCATTACTGCTGGGCCCTCGCGGAAGTTACACACGCATGTTCACATGCTCACCAAAGAGCTTTGGAAAGAGAGTTCCTAGACTTGAAACTTTTCCCCTTTTTTAAGTTCATGAAATTATAATTTCTTTACTTTTTAGGTTTGAAGAATACTTCTTCTGGGCCTGCTCAGCATTAAGAGCTGGCTTTTCACATAATATCAGTTTCCGAATTAGGTGTTCACTTCATCAGGAAGCATTGTCAAATGCAACTGAGTTTTAGGTCATATTGGAGGAATTTGAAAGGAGAAGCCAAAGCCAGGAGGACCACTTAGGACTAGCCGTTCAGCGCCGCTCTGAAAATGTTTATTATCCTCTTGTTACTCAGATTTCAGAGGCTTCTATAAAACTGCTATCATGATTTATTCCAAACCCCACGTGACAGGTATATCTGCAACTAGATTGTGAAAACTTTGTCCTTCTCATAATCTAGTGTAGGTTTGTGCCCCATCCTAGGACAGCTGGTGACATGTTAATGTTGTTTTCACTTTGGAATATTTTTACAGGTATCACACACATGCACACACACGGAATGATTCGAGAATTTTTGAAAACCGTAAAGTATTTCTGTGTAACATGTATATTTTCATTTCTGTAAAACCTCCAGGGAAACAAGATTTTAAATTTATTTAATTTGCCTTTTTTCTCCTAGAGATGTGGCTTGAACCCAGGGCCTCATGCATACTAAGCAGGTGCTTATCCTCTCAGCCCTCAATTTGCCCTTTTAAAAATCTCTAGTAAAATATGTATTGTATCTTGGGGCCATTAAAATACACCAGTAAAGAAAGAGAAAATAAATGCCGTTCCCAACTAAATCATCTGGCTTTTACAAATCCCAGTCTACACACTGTGTGGATGGATTGTAAAGAGTTTGTGTATACCGAGTACTGACAGATAGGAAGTTTTTCTCCAATGATCCTGGCCATTGACAATTTTTTCCTCTTTCTTCTTTCATGTATTAGGATATGATAAAGGATGTAATTTACATGTGAAGTTACCTTCTTTCTTTTGAAGTACTTTCAAATAGGCGCCTCTACTGTGGGGTGTGTGTGTGTGCGTGCTGCTCTGCACAATGCAGTACCTATGGTCAGTTGCTCTTAAACTTCAGTTCCTGCTTCCAGGGCACCAGGGTGCTGAAGATCCCTGGTCCACAGCATGCAAGTGGTAGGTAGCTCAGTAAATCTCGATGATTTCTCAGCTCAGCTGACCCTTCACATATTCCCCTGGCCCTACTAAAATAACCAGGGCAAGTGAGTGGTTGTAACTCACAAATCTTAGAATGAAATCCCCACCCTGTCTGAAACCAAAGAGCCGCAGAGCTCTGGCTGCCTCCCCTCCAGTGACTGGTGGCTGGTGTCAGGCCCTGTCGGCTGCAGTGTGGTTCTCGTCCATGCTTCAGTCACGCAGACACTGAAGGATGCTGTTACTCCCTTGCAGATCATCAGTAACCCCACCCAAGACTAAGGGCGCATAGGCACTAATGAACTCTTGGCATTTTATTTTAAACAGTGTAAGAGACAGAGATGTCTGAATTATCTTGTCTCCCGTCTGTTAGTTTTGGTCTCAGAGGTGTATGCTTCTTGGCAGTTGAGACGAAAGGTTGAAGGGTACAATAACAGCCAGCGAGAAACAACTCTGCCCTCCCATGAACGTGACCCATTTCCTGATCCCTAGTTCTCCTCCAGCAGCAGGACTCTGAGCCACCTCCCTGAAAGTCCAGTGAGCTCTGTAGTTGGGCTGATTTCACGCCTGTGGTACCCTTTGTCTGTGGCTCATACAGTACCATGGGAGCGGCTTCTGCTGCAACTGAAAAAATTGATGATGTGTTTGTTGTTTGTGTATGCTTCCTTAAATCTGAAGAATACACACACACACACACACACACACACACACACACACAAAATTATAGTAAGATCCTGAGAAAAATCAAGTTTTCAGCAGTTTTTTGTTAATGTACTTGGATGGCATATTGGAACAGTATAGTTTGTGTGTTTTTCAGCATCCTATTAAAGGCTTTCTCTGTGTCCAGCAAAGGCTAGATCCATAAAGTAGCTATTATCCCATTTCTCAAGGCAAGAAAACTGATGCTTAAAGACCTTGAACAACTTACTCTCTTGCGAACTAGTAAGTGGCTAATCTAGGATTTGGAAGTTTACCTTTACTTTGGAGGATATCAGTTTAGTTTGACTGAGGCCATAATATCTTTGAAGGAATGCCACCATCTGAGTTTAATTTTTATGCTATTAAGAATTGTTTATTACCCATGAAATAGAGAGAAATGAAGCATACTCCTGATGTGAGGTTTAGTAGAATCTTCTTAAGGTATGAGGGCTGTTAAATAAATTCAGTTTCTCTAATCATTGGTGATTGAAAGGTAGTTGGGCTGGGACTGCGGCAAGCCTTTCCATACATTATCTTTTTAGTGCCTAAAAATCCACTGAGGAGTGTAATACCCTTGTATTTCAGATGGTGCTTTGGGACTTGGGGAGTTTATTTTCTCCCCCAGCAACACAGCTAAATGATAGCTGTCAGGATTTGACTGTGGATAAGGCGAACCCGGTAACCCCCGTCCCCTCTGTAGGGTGTGAGGCCTGGTCTGCAGCTGTGAAACTGACCTTTCCCGAGGTGAGAAGTGGCTCAAAGACACTAGAGTCAGGGTCAAGCTTTGTGGCTGCTCTGAGAGAGCTCTTTCCATGCCTCAGACTCTGTCTAGATCCGACTTTGGAGCCTTGGTTCTTAGCCACCTGAGGTCTGAATCTTGAACTCTTGTTCTACAAGCATCTCTCTTGGGTTTATCCTTTCTCCCCTAGTCCACTCTCCACACTTAGTTCCTCTGGGGCAGAAACTCTTCCATCTTGCCTTTGCTGACCTCTCTGTCCTTGATCTTGAACCACTCTGATTTACAGTGTCCATCCACTTCTTTACTCAGCAGCCCTCCCATTCATTTAACAGGCATTGTCCCAAGTGGTGGGATGAAACAGAAAACCAAACAGACCAAATCCCTGTACTCCTGCACTAACAACAGAGTAGAACTGCCTTTTCTCCTCCATCACAATTCCCATATCTGGCCATCAACCAAGAACTTTTATATTGAGGCTGTATCTTTTTGTGCTAGAAGAGATTCAATAAAATTAAACCTTTATAATTAAAAAATAACAGCTATGAGGTTGAGTACTGTCAAAGAAAGGTCACATGGGAAGTGAAGCAGGCTATAGGAGCCAAATCGCAGTACACCGTTCTAGGTGTTGGACAATAAAGTGTGCATGAGTATTGGAGTAAGTCATTAGGGACACCCCTACTCCAGAGTTCGATTTTTGAATTGTCTTCCTGACAGTAGCAAGATGGAGCCCACGACCCTGTGGTGTAATCTCCCTAAGCTGGCCGGGCTTCTCTGGACACTGTGGAATGTGATGTGTGCCAGTGTGTCTCCATTTGCATCCTCTCCTGCGTGCTCACCTCTGCCCTGCCGTTCCCCGTGATCCTGAGCCCTGTGCACTGCATCACCCAGGTTCTGTTGCCCTCCAGCTCTGAACAGGAGACTGTGCCCATTGGAGGCACCCGCAGATCGGGAGTGGAGGAGGAGCGAGGCTTCCTTCTCCGTGCAGCCTCATTCTGCGATCCTACCCACAACTGCGGCCCCTCCTCGGTGCCTCTCATTTTCACCTCCAACTCCCTGAGGACCCAGTGTGCATTTTTACCTCCTCTTGGCCCTTCCAGCCGAGCATCAGTAAACACTCCCTCTTCCCTAGCTCACGATTATCTCAGCATTTTTGTTTTCCTCAAACCTGCCCACACTTCTGTACAAAGCTCCTTTATTAAACACTCTCAGCTGGGCTCGATGGCAAATGCCTGTAATCCCTGCATTCTGGGAGGCTGAAGCAGGAGGGTGGCAAGTTGGAGCCCATTCTGGGAACTTAGTGACATAATGAGAACCTGTCTCAATATTTTAAAAAAAGTCTTTTTTTAAAGGAATTGGGGATGTAGCTCAGTGCAAAGGTTCAAACCCCCCAAATAAACTCTCACTGGGCGGGCCTCCTTTTTCTGCCAATATCCAGGAGGATTCATCGTGTTAGTACAGCATAGTTCAGTACCATTGCGAGGAAGACATTGGTTTTATATTTCAGGATCTCACTGTCTTCTGCCACGTTGTGCAGTCGGTTCACCAGCCAACATTGGCTCTGCCTCGGGTCCCTCCTTGGGCTTGCTCTAGCGTTAAGTTTCTTAAGCAACTTTATGTGGTAATAATTTTTAGAGGTGATAAAATTTAATGTAGTTTATCATTAACAGCCGGAAGTTTTCTGTCCAGTCATGTTTCTTGCTTTTTGTGGGCATTTGGTCAAGTTCCCTAAGAAATTTGTGTTTACTTGTTCACCTAGGAAAGGTAGGCTTTACCTGGGTTTCTGTAAATTTGGGGATGATGAATTCCATTGGTCCCATTAGGCTTTAATTTGAGTTATTAATTTTAATATGTATGATATAGAAAAAGCTAATTATTTCATTACTCTCCTTTTGCCAGATGAACTTGTGCAAAGATGGATTTGTGTTCTGGTAATCTTAACGGCTCACCTTGACACACATCTGCTTAATCTTTCTCTTAATCACTCGTATCTTGTCACAAATATTCTTTTGTCCTCTTTCCCCTCTCTGTTTTTGCATGAGGAAAAAAAATCTTGAGATATATCGTCAGCGAATTCTCTGAAAGTTGGTCTCTTTTTGGCCAGAGGAGATTTTTTTTTTCAGATAAATATTCCAATTCTGCTGTACCCACATTTACAGTACAAAAATAGATGCAGGCATCAGGGTTTGGTTTGCTAAGCTGTGTTTAAATTTCCATGGTACAAGATGGGAGGAGATACCCAAGTGCTGAATCACATGCCTTCTTCCTACTTAGGAGAGCCAACATTTTGGGCTTCTGTGAGAAAAGTGGAATCAAGACAGCTGAATTTTCTAGAGGTTTTGGAAAGAATGCAGAACCCAGCCCTCACTCTTAAGGTAGAATCATCTTCACTTGTTCTGCAGTATTGTTGACAGGCTCTGTGCTGGCCTGAGAGTTGCCTTGTTCCACCTCTGGTTTAGTACTTCCTTCAACTGAGCCACAATCAGCTTCCTTTATCTTGCCACGCACTCGTGGAAAATTACCTTTCTAGAACATGGTGAATAATTCCAGGGCTCTCTTTCCTACCAGGCAGGATAGTTCAGAGTGGAAATAACTGACTGTCCTTGGTTCTTCCAATGTCATCTGCCTTAGACATTCCAGCTGCTTGCACTGAACCTCCCAGGGCATGTTTCTCAGGCCTGCTCCTTGGTGTAGAGTCCTGTGTACCCAGTCAGCAAATCCCAGATCCACAGGCTCAGGTCTGCTGAGCTCTTTCTGTTTTTTTCTTACTGAGGCAAAAGTTACATAACATAAAACTAATCATTTGAAGTGTATCATTCAATGTCTGCCCAGTTCTGAAGGCCATCAGATCCAAGGCAGCTTACACAGTTGGAGACCCACCTCTATCAGATTTAACCTCCTGTCTCTAGATCCCCACATGGAATGGGCACAGGAGACCCCAGACATGCAGGCCTCCTCTAAATCCAATACCTGTCAGTGTTACTGGACTCCTGTCGTGGTCCCTGCCTCAGTGCCTGTCTCTGCCCCCAAACTAAGCTTAGCCTTCACAAACCTTCCCCTCTCAAAATGTTAATTCCTTGGGTGACTTTCCCAAACCAGACAGGCCATTCAGAACTAAAAAATGACTATTCATCTGGGTGTGACAGTACGTGCATATAATCCCAGCTACTAAGGAGGCTGAGGCAAGAGGATCACAAATTGCAGGCCAGCCTGGGCAACTTACGTAGTTCCTGTCTCAAAATTTAAAAAGCTAAAATAAAAATGGCTGGGGGAGTAACTCGGCAGTAGGGTGACCTTGGGCTTGATCCCCAGTACCAAAACAGAACAAAAACTGACTTCCTGGGAGTTTTGAGCCTCAGGACCCCTGTTGCCCGAAGGGCCAAACTGATTGTCCAGCTCGATCAAAGTCCTTCTGATGGCTGTAATCTATAATGTAGAACATCGCCGTGGTTCTAGTTAAGGGCAGGGGAGTAGAGTAGAGCCTGTCTGGCTTTAATCTCAGCCTCACCATTTTCCTGTTCTGCATTCTTTCTTGGTCAAAAGACATTTTCTTTCTGTGCTCCAGGCACTAAAAACTGTGGATTCCCATAGTATTCACCCCACAGGATCATTGTGATAATTACATTAGAAAATGGATATTCAGCACTTAGCTTTTCCTGCTGTGTGGTAAACTCTTAATGTATATTAGTTGTTGTAAGTGTATCTGCCCTTCCTGTTGGTTGGTTGCACTGCAGTACTACCTCCTGACCACCTTATGAAGTGTCAAGATCTGGCTAATTGCTGGGTATTCTAAGTAGAAGAAGATATGGTGCCTACTTGGCAAGCGAGCTCATAGTTTGGGGTAGACAGAAAGATGTATTAGTAAGTGCCGTGTAGAGTACTGAGTCATAAGGAGCCACGTGCTGCCATGGAGCCACACGGCACCACCAGATCTCTCTGGGGGTGTGGGCGGGCTTCCTAGAGGAAGTGATTCTTGCTGTGAACTTTCTGGAATGAATAAGAGCCGGGCCAAGGTTGTGCTATGAAAGAATACAGATCAAGCCAGTGGCTATAAATGCCTTGCTCTGTGAGCACCTTCAGTTACTGCACCCACAAACTCGAGGGAACGCAGCATAGAACTTCTGCTACTTGTATAGCTTCTTGGATGCCATTGTTATCAAATGAGGTGATTCTGAGTGCTTTCCATTTAAAAGGGTCTCTCTGCTGCTTGCATCAGACAGATGTGCTTTTGGTCACATGAGAGATGTTGAGGATC
The DNA here is from genome assembly GCA_004026905.1 of Hystrix cristata. NCBI lineage: Eukaryota > Metazoa > Chordata > Mammalia > Rodentia > Hystricidae > Hystrix > Hystrix cristata. The sequence goes on from PVJO010004070.1 coordinate 25,940, forward strand.
CTACTTATGGGACAGTGGAGCAGGAGGAGGGCAGGTTAGAGTCATAAAAGACACATCTTGCCCAGTTCACAATTTAACCTGTCCATGGCCACTTGCTTTTTGTTGTCGTTGTTCGTGTGTCATACACTAATGAACAATGCTACCATTTAGCAAATGCCTTCCTAGTGTCCCGGTGACACGTTAGTTTCCTGACCTCTTCATCGTTAGTTGCATGGGAGCTGATTTTGATGGAACTCCAGCAGTGGAGTAAATAGTCACAACACTCAGGTTCAAGGCACAGTTCTACCAGGTGAGGAGCGATGTAATAGGAAAGTAGAGAAGGTGAAAGAAGCCTCACAGTAAGGGTGACCTCAGAGCCATGTGCCCCTGGACGTCACCCTGATTCCCACCTCACCTTTCATGTCCTCTTTTCCTAATGCTGCAGTTCCTGAGGTTGGTGACACTTTGTTCAGGTCATCTGTCTTTAATCTGGAGCGTTCTCCCACTTTCCTCAGGAGCTTTACTGCCTGGCTTCTGCGTCACTTTCTTGAGCCCTATTCCTGGCCATCACTAATAGCAGTGTGCAGTGCATGACTCTTACACCCTAACGAGGGAGTGCTTTTCATCCTTAACTCCATAACTACTGTCTGCATTGTCACCCCATACCACTGACAGGAAATACCCTGCAGCCAGAGACCACCAGAAACCCACCTGCAGATGGCAAGTTGGGTTTATGGCTTGTTGCCGTGAAGGTTTTGAGACTTCACGCTATGGAGAACCATGGGGCAACCCTGTTACAAGAAAGGTCTTACATGACTTTTTTTTGTGTTGGGTCACTTTGAGAAGGGCTGGAGGGAGCGGGGCTTTGCTCTGGATTCGGTGCTGTCAGGAAGAGTTGCTAAGTCTTATTCCCCCTAGAGAAGACAGACTAGAGCAAAGCTGTAGCTGTCATCGACCAAAAAAAAAAGTAGCAGCAGTCACTCATATTATTTGAGCTTTTGGACGTTTTGTGATTTGGACAATGTTCGCATTTTGTTTTCAGATACCACTGCTGAGTGACTGCATTTTTGTCTTCATCATGATCTTGATTAATGTTAATTTCCTGTGAGATAATTTACAACATAACGCCAAGGCCTGCCTATGAACACCAGGCTGGCTCCCAGGTGCCAGGGGCTGAAAATACAGGGAGAAAAGCCACTTAACAACCAAGGCAAAAGACATTTATAACCACATGTGTAGGAGTTTTCCCCACATACCAAGCAAGCAGTCATTTCTTCTGGCAACACCAGCCCAGATGTCACACAATTTAACTCAATTCTGATACTTTTTACATGGAGATACGGTAGTATCAGACTCTGCAAGTTGAGGGCTCTAAGACTGCCCCCAACTTTTGATGCCAATCATACACTACAGGTTTGCTTGACCTATTGGCTATAAATCATGGTCCCCACAACCTCCTCCTTGGGTTCAATGTGTTTTCTAGAGGGAACGGGGAACTCAAGGAAACATGTTTACCAACTTATTGGAAAGGATCATTTAAAGGTTATAAATGAACAGCCAGGTGAAGAGATACATTGGGTCTGGAAGAGCCTCAAGTACAAAAGCGTCCTTCCCTGTGGAGCTGGGATGTGTCCTTCCTGATGCATGAATGAATTCTCTTTCAACTTCCTGAAAGCCTGTGAACCCTGTCCTTTTGGGTCTGAGTTTTTATAGAGGCTTCATTCTGTGGGCATGATTGATTAGGCCTTTGGCAACCAACTCAACCTTCAGCCCATTTCCTCTGTCAGGAGGTGGGGGCTGGGCTGTATGTTCCCGGGGCAACCAGCCCCCCCATGGTGTAGTTATTTAGGGACTTTTCCAAAGTGGCTTCATTAACATAAATGCAGGTTTAGTGGAGAGGGGCTTGTTATAAATAACAAAAGATATCTTTTACCTTTGTAGCTCCGGAGCTGTTGCAGGCTTGCTGGGGAACCCAGGACAAAAGACCAAATACTGTACCTTAACAAGAGACAATTCTTGGTGTTCTGGTCACTTTGAGTTATGGAGCTGTAAGTCAGGAACCATAGACAAAACCCAAATCACGTGCATCACACAGGCACCGCTGCTGTCTTCCTTTGTCTTCCCTGCTTAGGTACTTGCCTGCTTGAACAGACCCCGTAGGCTTAGCCCCTGTGGGGAGAGGTCCTCAGCCCTCCAGCTTCTGTGTTCATCATCTGCTTCCCAGCCAGGCGCCCTGTGGTGCGCAACCATTTCCCTGATGTGCTGATGGGCCCGGCTTCCCTCCTCTCCACTGCCTCCTGTTGTGTCTTTGGTCAGTCCCTTATCCTTGGTTGCTCTCTTCAGTCATTCACTGTTTTCCTCTACAGCTCCTGAGTGCTTAAAGCAGAAAGTCATAAAACCATTAACATGTGTCTTCTTGCCTCAGCCCTTCTTCCTCCACCTGGCTGCCTTCCCCAGTGACAGTCTGACTGGCCTACAGAATGGAATCCCCCAGGGGCTCTTCCCTTCTGTTTTGTCTTCCTGGTTCTCTAGCACTTTAACACTTCTCTTCCTGCCTCCTGACCTTACACTTACTAACTCTGAAGGTCCAGGTGAGCTTTTCTCATTAGAGCCTTTCACACAGTGCTCTCCTGGTTCTCCCCTCAGCTCATCTTGGGTCTGCTCTGCGTGGTCTCAGTAAACAGTTTCCCCGTGACCTGGTGGCACTCCTCCTCTTCCCCCCTTCCCTTTATTTCTCCTTCATTTAGATCCTAACATCCTTACTTCCTTCTCTTTCCTGCTTCCCTTTAGCTGGCTCATCTACTGCCCAAATTTGAATAATCTGCACATTTGTCTCTATCCTCATCTGGGTTCTGATGCTTAGTGCTTTATGTCTAACTGCCTGCTAAACACAGCAGGATGTCTTGCCAGTACCGAAGCATCAGTTTTGGGGTGTGTGTGTGTTTGCACGCTGGGGATTGAACTCAGGGCCCTGCACTTGCTAAATCCCCAACCCCAGAATCAACTTCTGAAACAAGATTTTTCAATTTCACCATAACCATTTCTCTGTACACACTTTTCCCACCGTACGGCATTCCCAGTCGCTCAGTCACTACAGGCATCTTTGACAACCTGATCCTATAGGTTCTACTTGGGCCTTGTCGCTTGAGTTTGGCAACAATTCAGGGTTCTCACCAAGTTGTACTTGGGATTTCGTGCACGGAGCCTATAAACTTAGTTGTCCTACTTGTCTCTGCTCATCTGTTCAGCTGTGTGTCTAACCCAAAGGAGGCCCTCAGTATTTGTTAAGAACTCAGAGGTGCTGTGCCACTGAGCTGCAGCCCCAACCCTTTTTCTTGTTTTGTTCTGTTTTGAGACAAGGTCTCACTAAGTAGCCCAGATGGAACTCGAACTTGTGAACTTCCTGTCTCAGCCTCCTTGAGGGCTAGGATTGTAGGTGTGCACCTCTGCACTTGACTTAATACTTTCATTCGTAGCCATGAGTGAAACATACCCACAACTTCATCTGTGGTACTTCTCTTTTTCAGGAAGAAAAATTAGTTAAGGGTGCATGAATCAGAAAATGTTCATGTAATTTTCCTTCTTCAGAGCCAGATATAATATGTAGGATTATTATGTTTTTGTGTCAGTTTTCCATAATGTACATCTCCCTTCATTCATTGATTTTTCTGCATTTTCTCTTCTTCATTTGTTACAGGTTTTCAAAATGGAACCTATTATAATGACATAGATGCTATTGATAGTACATCAATCCGATCCACCTCTTCCCCTGCCCAGTAGAGTGTAGCTGCTGTGTGCACAGCCATGTCATACACAGCGGTTACACAGACATTAGTGAGGCCCTTCCCATCCATATGTATGTGTGTGGCCCACAGAAGTTAATAATGCCATATATCACATGTGCATAGAATGTAAAATGTACTTCAGAATGACAGCAGGCTCACATAAAATGAGTATTGGCTTATGATTAGAGGAAACCAGGGAAAGATTTTTGTCCTTTCAAATAACAGTCTGTTTCTGTATATCTCCATATTCCAGGCCCTCATTCCTTTTTTTAAAATTTTTGGTCAATATGCACCCCTCTCTCCAGCTACTTTATTTCACTTCAGCCACATGGATAACAAAAGAACTGCTCTGGAGAAATGAAAGATAGCAATTACACATTGGTATTCATGTTACGGGAGTCATGCTGCCATCCTCAGGGAGTTGAACAATGAATATCCAACATTAATTGCCACAGAAACTGTGCGTCTGACCTTGCTGAAATGTAATACATCAGTTTTACATAGTAAAATTATTTGCCACTAAAAGATTTAAAAAGAATGATCGTAAAATTATATTGCATTCAGAATGACCAAAATTGTTTGTTTTTTAAGGAAATCTGAAAGGATTTAAATGAGTAAGTCGCTTTTTTTTTTTTTTTAGGAATTCAGGATGCTAAGAATTGAAATCACAATCTTATCACTGATTTGGCTGGCAATTAGGGCAAAATTAGTGCCTTTCTATTCTTATGAAGAGCAAACACAATATCTGACATCCCTGAGTGGTCGGCAGAATCAATTAATATAGCACAATGGATATGGTACATTTTGTCCATAGGGTCAGGGATATCTTTCCTCTTTATGTTTGTACCTAATTAGAAGTAGAATTTTCTGTCAGTAGTAGAAATGGAAACACGCTAGAAACCCTAGCACGTTTCTCATTGTAAAGAGATGACATCATTTTTGAGGTGAAACCTACTTGTATCAGCTTTTCTTGCTTTAACCTTTTTGTTCAAGTCATCAGAACACAAGTTAGATTTTCTTACGTGCATCTTGCAGCTCTTTTTTCTGGGCTGCCTTGCACTTCTTGGGCGTTGCACACCGGGAGACTGTCACACTAAATGGTCCGGAAGTGTTCATCACTCAGAGTTGGTTCCACACTGCTGGGTCAGCAGGGAGCATCCGCTGTGACAGCCACGTCAGCGGGCCACCCCGGCTCTGGGCGGTGGACGCTGTGTGTGCAGAAATGAATGATGGTTCAAGAGACTGAGCTGGAGAAAGCCAGTGCAGTCAACCATGACATCCGAATTTCAGCCTAGATTAGATTCTAACTAGAGATCCATTTTTGCTTATATTCTGGCAAAGCAAGTACATGATAAATTTGAAGACCATCTTGAGTCTGGAAAAACATGACCTGAGTGATTGAGTAGTTTTTTGCCCACCTTTTAAAGTAAGGCAGTGCTTATTTATTTGAATGTTTAAATAATGTATGTTTCATATGATTTTCCAATTTTAAGAGTGTTTAATAAAATTTAGCCAGCTAAGATAGTACCTGTGCAATTCGTGTGCTGTGCTTTTTGAAACTTTCAACTTTATATTCTCTAATTCACATTGTTCAGGTAGTTTTAAAAATAAACTCTGAATATCAACTCTTCTGCACCTTTTTTTCCGTTCTGTTTCTTTCAAAGTATTTATGTCTCTGATGCCTTATGTTTCCATAGAACTCAAATCTGGAAACTGTATGATTAGAAAGACTCTTGGCAATGCTCCTAATTTATTCTGAATCTTTAAAAAAAATGATGCCATAAAGCAGCCCTATAAAATGTAGCTTGAGTTGGCTCCTTTTTAATTTTCTCTCCCTCTTTCTTTCTCTCATCCATCACTCCCATCGGCAACTAAAGCAAGATGATGAAGTGACGACTCTTCAGGTTAAAGAGCAAGACCAGACTATACTGGTGCTGAAGAAAGTGCAGGGCTGTGGCCCAGCCCCCGCCGCTGGGAGCGCAGAGAGCAACTGGAGGTGAGAGTTTCCCTGCAGCCACCTAGGCACCTCTCTCCTTCCTCTGCCGCCTTCCCTTCTCCTGCTCTGTCTCACTCGCTCCCTCGGCCTCCTCTACCCCCCTCCCTCTCTCTTCTCTCCGCCTCTCAGCGTTCTCGCTGACTGCAGAGCTCTGAGCAGCCAGATGGACTCGGTTCCCAGTGAAAGCACAGGGATGGAAAGCTCTTTCAGCCTTTAGGGGATGCCTTTGTTAGTAAGCGCTCACAATGGGCAGCTCCCGGCTGAGGGTCTTTGACCCTCATCTGGAGAGGAAGGATTCCGCCGCTGTGCTCTCCGACCCAGAGCTGCCCTTGCCCACCTTCGATGTGCCTTACTTCAAATACATCGACGAGGAGGATGAGGACGATGAATGGAGCAGCCGCTCACAGTCTTCCACCGAGGATGACTCAGTGGACTCTCTGCTCTCTGACAGATACGTGGTGGTGTCTGGGACCCCTGAGAAGATCTTGGAGCACCTTTTGAATGACTTGCACCTGGAGGAAGTCCAGGACAAAGAAACAGGTAAGGCGCGGGCGCCTCCTGCTTCCAGACTCATAGCTGCTGCTGCCCTTGTCAGCACCCTCAGGCAGGCGAGGCTCCCGCTTCCTAGACTGATGGGGTGAAATAGCATGTGCTTTGTGTGCCTCCCCTTTGCCTTGTGCTGCTTAGTTTAAATCCAGTAAATGGACACTCGCAGTTCCCAAGCAGCTGCTTGGGAAGTAGCCGTACAAAGAAAATGATAGAAAGGCTGATGTTCTTGTTTCTTCGGTAATTTTTACCAAATCTCACCTAAAGGCATTTGGCAAGAGACCAACATCCAGCAGCCCCTGTGAGATGGAAAGAAACACAAGGGAAGGGTGCTAGCTGGCGTTCACCTGGCTTGTAGGAAGTGCTGAGCTGGGGGAGCAGCCTCCCTGCTGTAAAGTCAACAATTACTGCAACTACTCAGCAGTTGCACCAATTACTGCAGCTCCTCAGCAGCTCACACTTAGCAGCAACTTCTGCCTTTTTCCAAGTGGTTTGCAAACTGCCTGCTCAGAGCAAGCCCTGGAGTGCAGAATATGATACTCACAGCTTTCTAATCCAGAAACTGATTCACTGAAGCCTTGTTGATCAGTCTTCTTGCCCTTTTTATTCAACCCATTTACTTTGATTCAACCCATTTACTAAAATACCCATTTAGCTTTTTCATCCACGTACTTTTGCAAGCACTATTCCATTTACAAAATGACTTAGCCATAATTTCCTTTATCACAGAAGGGAAAGTATTTGCTTCTCTTAACCAGAATTTGTAATTTGTTCCAGGCTGGAGCAACTATTCAAATGAATAGGCCTATAATGGTAGCCTGCATTCTGCAACTCAATCCCGTGACTAAAATGTACTTTTTCTGCTACCTTGGCACCTGTGATGCCCACCGCTCCCAGTGTTGAGTGCAGAATTGATTGCATCGAGAAGAGGCAGCTGCCTCGGTTTTTGCTAGGCAGGAGGGATTGTGAAATAGCAGCAAGTTTCCTTGCCTCCCAGTAGTTTTTGTCTGAACACGACTGATGCTTGGAACTATGTTAAATTATATAGGACAATAAGAGAAACAATGATGTGTGAAATATGTGAGTATTTAGCTATAAAAGTAGCTAGGAGACTCAGTCATGTATACTGTATTAACATTATTATTTGATTTCAAAATTCAATACTTATTGTGCATATAATTGGGGAAAATGAATAGATACCATTTATACACAAAAAGTAAGCTTGAAGAGTTCTTGTTGGGTTGTTTTGTGTATCTATAAATTAATAATTTGCACATTTGCGCGCTGTTCCCATATTCTGCCTGATCAGACATGATCATCCTGGAACTGGGTATCGTTTCCCCCCACCTGATTGCCAGGCTGCTTTACAGAGGTGGTTCGTCTAGAATACAGGCGAGTTATCTGTCTGGGAGCGGACTGGACGCTTTAAATGTGGTAAAGCTTTGGAAGGCCTGAATGCTTTCTGCTCCTTAACAGCATAAGTATAATCTGATTTATTTTTTCCTTTTTTTGTATATGTGCTGCTGAAGGAAGCACAATTTTTTCCTTTTTTTGTCACCAGTTTGTGTTTTCTCTGCTTTTTTTTTTTTTTAGATTTTCTTTTCTTTTGTTTTTGTGCTGCAAACCAGGGACTCATGCAAGCTAGTCAAGTGCTATACCACTGAGCTTCACCCCCAACCTATTCTATCTACTTTTGAGAAAAATGGCCCAAGTGCTCACCAGCAGAGCCACTGTTCAACACTGGGAATGAATGCTATCTGTTACTGATGCCCAGAGTTGCTTCCTGTTGGGGATAGGGATGCGCACACTGTTTAGGAACCTTTATTCCCGCCTCTTCTCATGCTAACCTTGGGGTCATCTATGTCAGTTCAGCCCCGTGCACACAAAGCAGTGCGGGTCAGGACTCAGTGGCTTGGTCCTCAGAGCCCCGACCTAAGACGGTCAGGAGGAAGCCGATGGGGCCCGTATCACCTGCTTCCTGTTCATTTCCTTAGCGTTTGAAGGGAAGACACATGTGAAACTTCAGAGTTTTGTAGAAACATTTTAGGAAAGAAAACAGTAGCAGAATTGCATGAAAATGAAAAAGTTACCATTAGAGAGAGAGAGTGATTGATGTACATAGTCAAGACGCCTAAGGGGAAGTCATTCATACCTCTTCAGAACTTCAAGCACAGCACTTGACATTTTTTAAAAGTATAAAATAAAATAAATTTTATACACAAACTGAAGAAAAGCAGCTATTAGTATGTTCTAGTTTGAATGCTACATGAATTGGTTATTTAAAGCAAGCGAGTCCCCTTGTCACAGACAGAGGTGAATTCTAGTTCTTTATCTTGGTCGAGTGGGCAACCCGCATTATCAGAGGGCTGTGTGTGTAAGAGCCTAATAGAGTTGCATAGACCATATGGAAGGCAGATGGAGGAAGATGAGAAGGGGTTGCAATAAAAGTGTACAGCAGTGTTTTTATGTTCTTGAGCGCTCCTTTTAGTGAGGTGGAGCCATCTGGGGCCCAGTGGAGCCATATGGTAGCCCCAACACATGGCATTGGTGGCAGTGAGGAGGAAAGGGGACACGGGAAGAAGTCAATGGTCCTAGAAGCTGAGACAAGCATGTTCTGGATTCTTATATCCTACGTTCTTATACTCACCAGAGGCTAGGAAAGACAATTAAGCAGGAGATGCATTTTCCCATCTTTCTCAAAAAAGTCTCTTGGTTGTGAAAATGTAGGTGCAGGCCCTGATAAAGGAAGACAAGTTGATGTGATTTACTAATTTATGTAACATAGAAGTAAAAAAAAAAAGTTTACTGAATTGAATGGAATAGAAAGAAGAGGGCAACCAACTCGGGTCCCCTCCTGTCTCTCAAGAGCTCTCTTTCTCTCTCCCAATAAAATTCCTACTCTTAACCTTCTTTGTTCCTTAGAATTCATTCTTCGACTTCGGGGAACACAAACTCAGCGTAACTGACATCTAGCAGGTTGGGAGTTATATTTTTTCCCCTATATCACTTGGAGGCCCCAGCGAGATAATTAGAGGAGGCCTATAAAACCTCCCCTGAAGGGTGGGCTCGTTGGCAACTCACTCGGGTCCCCTCCTGTCTCTCAGGAGCTCTCTTTCTCTCTCCCTATAAAATTCCTACTCTTAAAAAAAAAAAAGAAGGAATAGAAAGAAGAATGTTAGGGCTTTTGAGATAAAGCATTTATTTGTGCTGCTAATTGAATCAAGACTGGAATAGAAACACTTCTGTAGTTCATGCAGTATTCTGTCACCAAGTTGAGTTTTAAAAGCAAAAATAATTTTAGAGATGTTTAAAAGCATCCTGCTAAGGACTTTTCTAAGTGATTTGATCCATATTCTCCTACCATACTTTTTTTTTTTTCCTTTTTTGTGATACTGGGGATCTAACCCAGGGTGCTCTACCACTGAGCTACCTCCTCTTAATAGAAGAAGACTGGAGAATGCTGAGAAGAAATAAGTAAATAACTGAGCTTTTGTGGGTCTTCCTTTGCTGCCAGCTTTGAAATCTTCATTAATCTATAATAATCTCCCTCTCTTCACTGGATTAACAGTAAAACTCTGAAATACGAGGCAGTAATGAAATTTATCATAATCTAAATTTTTAACATTTTTTCCCCCTTTGTCCCATAGTAAGTGGAAGTTTATTTGTTATAGCAAGTGATTGAGGTTGTCTTCAAAGATTTCCTTTTCTTTTAAGGCTCAGGCTCTGACTCGAAACATTCTGTAAGAGTAGAGAAAAATCAAGCACCTTTTGCAGCTCGATGTTTTATCTTTCACCTTCCCAGAAATAGGACAGACACCACTGGATATTCCCAGCCTGGGAGAATTGCAAGGAAGGCAAGGAGAGGGGAAGAAGCCCAGAAGTTGTGAGTGAAGGAACTGGAGGGATGCAGGAGGCAAAAGTGAACCCAGACCTCCCTGCTCTGCTGTGGTCCACAGTGGTCCTCCTCCTATTTCACCCTTTCCTGTCCCTGGAGAGGGTAAAGTATGTTTGGCTTAGAGATGCTTCTGGAGGAAATGATTTCCTGTTTCAAAGCAGGGCAGACACACTCTGATGGATTGTATAGCGAAATACCTTGGTGTTAATTTTTCTTTTTGAATCTGTGTTATGATGGCTTTACCTTAGGGAAGCACAAAAGAAAATATGCTATTTTCCATTTCCTTATTCCCACTTCCTAATTCCTTATTCATCTTTTTGAAGAAAATACATACAGCATGACAGGTTTCCAGGAAAAACAAGCAACATTGCAAACAGACTAGTTGAAGTGGGTAAAGCCTACTGCTGGTGGTTCTCATTAGGCCTGACCTGATTTCTTTTAAGATATAGCTGCTTTTTTTTAAACTTCCATTCTGTGTATTTTAGTACTATGTGCCTCTGTAGAAATGTCTGTGCAGCCCTTCGTGGGTGCCTTAGTGTGAGTGATTCATGTTTAGCAGCGCTAGTAAGTGGAGTGTTTGATAGAGACCTAAGCGAGTCACTTCCTGTTCACCACTGTAAATGTGCCTGCTCAGGGCAGGGGCTGACTCGACCAGGAGCATCCAGATGTTCTTGAGTATTCCCTGATAGCAACTTGAATAAAGCTGGGTCAGTCATCTCATTTTCTGTTACCACTTTAGCTTCATTCCTGCCAGCACTAAGCCTATCACAAGGCTTTGAGATGCAATTTTAATGAAGAAAATTTGAGAATGCTTTTCTTGTTATCCCTGGAAAGACATAACATAACTCAGGTGTACTCCTCACACTCACTTTGCTTTGTAGGATTTCTGGAATGGTACTGGGGCCTTTGTTTCCAGGCCACCTAGCTCGTATCTCCAGACCCTAATAACCCGTAGCAGCAGTGCCTGCTACAGGAGTAAATCATTTTAAGGATGGTAGAGAAGTTTTTGCATGGTAGTAGGTCTTTCCATGATTGTAAGCAATTGATATGCACATGGAATTGTCTTGTATATATATTTTTTTCTTTTTATTTGATATGTGTGGGTGTTGGTGTGGGGGTGCTGTGGGTATGGGTGTGTGGTGCTGAGGATCAAACCCAGGGCCTTACACATGGTAGGCAGCCACTGTACCAGTGAGCTACATCCTTAGTCCCCTATGACAAACTGACCAGCACAGTTTATCTGTGTCCTGTGTGGGCAGCACCAGGGCACTTTTAAACAAATGCCAATGCCCCTGAGATTCTGATTCACTTGGTCCTAGGTGGGGCCTTAACATTACCACTTTAATAGCTCCCCAATTGGTGCTAACATTTGGGCAGGTTCGAAAGCTTCTAAAGTAGAACTGTCCTAAATATCTCATGGTTAGCCATATCGACTTGCCTCTAAGAATTGGGGGGATCTTTCCTCCACCTCTTCCTGTCCTCTCTTCAGGGCTGATGTCCAGCCTCATGTCCTCTGGGTCCTGCCCTGGAGCCTCTAGAGCAATGATGGCAACCGTATGGCATGCATGTGGCACACATGTTTTCTTTCAAGACAAGAGATGTTAATGTATGAATCATTTCTTCTAAACTGAAATCTTGGTATTCAGGTTTAATTGCAGTGTTGACACTTGGCAGTAAATAAGTGGGTTTGGGGTTGCAGTTAGGGCACTCATCTCTAAAAGGTTCACCATCACTGCTGTAGAGCCTAGGAGGTTTAAAGTTCGCAAACTGCACTGGTGGTCCTTTCTCTAAAGTAGTTTTGAAAAATGGACATAATCAGAGGGGACAGAGGTGGTGGCTAGACCACCATTTGATTTCCCAGGTCTTAGGCTGAGAAGGGAATGATACTGTGAACAGAACCCATTTGGATTTTTTAAAGGGTTCTGTGGCACTACAAAAATCTGTGTAGTCCTTGGGTCTCACAGCCCAGAAGCTTACTTCTGTCAAATATAATGTTTTCAGGAAGGAGAAAATATACACAAGCAGAGTATAACAGGCCCTAAAATGAGCTTTAGTCTCATATCTCAGTTTCATTAATAAACCAGCCTGAGACCTCCAGCAAGTCATAAATGAGATGATCGCTGGAGTGTCTTTCATCACTAAAACTGTTTGCTTTTAAGGCTCTGTAGTATTCTCTTTTCTTTCAAAACATGTCACAGAAACATAAAATTCTGGGTCTGAGGAAGACCCTAGAACACCTGTAGATGCCCACAAGAATGTTGTGGTCATTTCAGGCTGAAAGCACCACCACATAGCCATTGTAGAGGATTTTGGAAATTATCTCAAATTTCTTGTTACCTTAGATTGCTGCTTCACCGTCTCCAGCCTCAAGGAGCAGTTAGAATGATGCTGGCCCCTAAGCTCAGTTGGAATCCAAGGCTCAGCGGCCGTATGTGGTGGTGATTTAAGTGTGTTTGTATATAACCTTGTGCAATGGGAAACTTTTAAAGTTCCTTTGAGAAATTATGCTATAACATTTCCGAGGAACAGCTTTGATTTATCAGCTACTAGTAAAATCCATTTGCAGAGTTTTATTACCAAGTCATTTTGGGATATTCAGAAATAGTCTAGTGCAGAAAAAAGCTGCAATTTTCCCCGGTGATAAAATGTGCTACCTCATATCTGCTTTATCGGCGTTCCTTCTATCATTTTTTAACTTTTAATTTTATAGACTACTTCTGTAAATATATATATATATAATACTATGGTTTTAATTATGCATCTTTATATATTCCTGAAGGAATACTGTATAAAAGTTTAATTTCTTCTTTTTCTGTATAAACACCTTTGACTTACTATTGCATAGGTACCATTTTAAATGCTTAGGATACAATTAAAAACAGTAGACAAATTTCCTATCTTTTTGGAGGCTTATCTTCTGGAAGAGGGAATCAGAGAGTAAACAAAGTAAATAGAAAATAATATATATTAAACAGTAGCTGCTAAGTAGCCAGTATCATTATTACAGGAATTATATCCTCATGTCTTTAATAAATAAGCTGTTAGGTATTTTAATGTTTTTAAAGTATTTTAAGAATTAATATTAAACAAAGTCCAGAGCCCTCAAAAAATAGGGTTTAAAGAAATAATAAAACATAAAAGAAATTTGAAATATATGTATTTACTCTGGAATGGTAAATAGCTGCTATTAAGCCCATAGAATCTGCTTCCATGGAAATGTTCATAAAGATATCAGCCTTTAACCATCTTTAATGTGAAGATAGATTCCTCCAAGACAAATAACTGGACTAGGATGCCACTCGAGCTCTTTTTCAGCTTTATGAAACTGTCACTGTTAAATATTAGGTTAATTTTGTTTGTAATCAAACTAATAAAGACAATGAAGAGAAGACTGCATTAATTAACACAAATTCCAGCTGTCATGGCTGTGCCTCCGACGTGGATAAAGAACCACTGTTCAGGAAGGGTTCGTTTTTCTACACAAAGCAAAGACATGGAACAGCAGCTATCCACCGTGACAGTAAAAGTCCCTAAAATGGTGTCAAGAGGGAACTACAAGAAAAAGTGCTCACATCAGAATACATTTTCTGCTCTACTATAATGTTTGTGCTGTGGTTGTTATTTGGTTGGTTTTGGTTTAGTTTTTTGGCAGTTCCTTTAGCTTCTCTCCTAATTACTAATGTGGAGAATGTAACGTATTTGTCAACCATGATTGAAGCATTGGGAGACTTTATAAATTTCTGTTGAGAGAATGATGAGATAATTAGAATTGGGTAGAAATTTTCTTATCAGTTGCCTCATTTATAAAAGCTGAGGCCTTAGACCACAATATGTCTGAGGCCCTTCTAGACCAGAGATCCAGGGTTTAAAAATCACTCAAGACAATTCATTTATCCAAACCTTATCCTAATAGACAGATCTTTTTGCAGAATAATTGACCCCATTTAATGGATTTAGATGCTGAAGTGGATGTGTATTAAATTGCTTCAGTGAGTGAATGCACATTTGAATCCGGAAATGAACGTAGGTATACTTTCAGCTTCATCCCAAAGATCATTTTTGTTAGAAACTGAAATCATGGACAAAGGGCAGAACAACTCAAGCTATATAGCCCAAGTAGGGTGCTTCACTGCCCACCATGAATAATCTCATCTCCAGCACCAAGACCTGCGTCTTGGCTTCCAGCCGTGTGCATATTGGCCACTAGGCCAGCTAACTACTTGGAAATGTGAAAAAAGAGGGGAAGGAGAGAGAGATCCTAGTTCCAGCTAATACTGTATCAGACTACTCAAATGAAAAGTGACTGAAAATCAGATGTTGTCTTTGGATTTTCATTTAAGGCGTTCATCTTCTGGGTTAATCTGTTCACTCCACCTTTGAACATGCAATGTTATGTTTGATAACAAGGGAATTGATGCTTTTACACTGGAGTAGATTGTGGGTTAATTAATAGCCTCGTTGGTAATGAAGCAAGGTGAAGTGAAGTGAGATTCAGCCCAAGCGTAGGATCATTAACATCCACTGACTAATAATGGAGATGTGGAAGTTTTCATTACAACATAACCAGTGGGCAAAGGAAGGTGTTTATTGGTTAGGGATTGTAATAAGTAGGTCTGTAGAATATGTTTCAGGAAAAGAAGGTCTATTTAGAATGAGAATGGCCCACTGGAATGCATTTTTTAAAACTGTATCATTTTCGTGGTTTACTCCATATTCGAGCTATAGTTTATAATTAGTTTTTTTGGGGGGAGTGCTGGGCATCAAACTCAGGGCCTTGTACTTGTTAGACAGGAGCTGTACCACTAAGCTAAATCCCCAACCCCTTATAGTTTATAATTAGAATTTTAATTTTGATACACTACAAATTATTTCATATGAAAGATTATAAAAAGTTTTATGGTTTTCCAGTGAGATTAAAATTTTGAGTGGAGTGTAGTTTATGCAGTGATTACTCAAAATTTGTAATGAACAATGTGGAGAAATAACCATTTTCATTAAACTTAATTGTATGACTTTTTCATGTTCCAACCTTGTTTATTCATTATATAGAATAAATGAACACGAGCATGTGTATATTTTTTTCAGTCATGGGGGCTGAACCCAGGGCGCTCTCACTCAGCTGCACCCCAGCTCCTCCTCCTTTTTATTTTAAAACAGGCTCATGCTAAATTGCGCAGACTGGGCTTGGATTTGCAATCCTCCTGCCCCAGCTCAGAGTGCTGGGATTACAAGTGTGGGTAGACTTATTAATAAAGTAGAAAATAAAACATCAGGCAATTAAAATTGTAATTTTTAACAGAAGGAAAATTACCAGTGGCTCACCAGATGTGGTTTTTGCTGTGGAAAGGTGACCATTTGGCAGTAGACTTTGTAAAGGGAAAGTTCAAGTTAAGCCCAGAGCAACACAGTAAGTACTGTAAGGCTATAGGAAATTGATTTCCAGAGAAGATAAGAAACAGAAATTAGAACATGTGAGAGGAGAGAATTGCATTAGAAGTGCGATTCTTAGTTTCCTGACTCTGACGATTGTGAAAAACTTGGACATCCTGTGAGCTTACAGACATTCTTCTTCATGGTTGTGGAGACGCCCTTGTTCTAGCCTAAAGCAGTGATGGTGAACCTTTTAGAGACTGAGTGCCCAAACTGCCGCCCAGTACCCACTTCTTTATTGCCAAGTGCTAACACTGTAATTAAACCTGAAAAATACTGAGGTTTTAGCTTAGAAAAACCAACTGTTACGTGATGCTCGGCTGCCGGGGCGACTTGGTGTGCGTGCCGGTAGAGAAGGCAATGGGTTCGCACTGGAGGTGTACCACCACTGTCCTAGAGGCTGGAGGTGAGCTAGTCTGATAGTTTCTTTTACACTGTCTTCTAAATGAAACACACATGTGTTTGCTTGTTTCTGTAAAGTTAGTCCCAGTGGTGGCCTCCTCTGACCCCTAGTTTTCCTGTGTAAACTGCAGCCAATATGGAAGATACAGAAATGTATGGACTTGCTCTTTTATTCACATTTGTACATTTTATTTGCTTCATTTGAGAGACTTTCCCGCCTTCCAAGCACCCAATTTTATACTCATCCTTTTAGATAGACTTCCATGGGGAACTTTAGTTACTTCTTTTTTTGTAATTCAGCAAATTTCTAGTTTTCTGGAATGGCTGGAAAATGAATTATTACAAGTAAATATTGTGTCATACTGAGAGTTGCCGTAAGTACGCACATGAGCTGTCAATTTTAAGAGTCAAAATACATAATACTATAATCTATTTTTCAAATACAAAGTTCAGTGGCCCTATCTGGCAAGTCACAAAGCTCATGCAGAATTTTGAGGTTCTAATTATAGTCCTCAGTTTTGGTGTTATAGTATATGAATACAACATTAAATCTGTAGCCTGTTTGACATAAAATGAGGGTTGCTTTTGAATTGCAAATCCTTGTATAGCTTGTTAATTTTTAATGAAAATAAATGATACAGATAACAGCTTAATTTTCTCCGTATGTTCTGTCTGCCTTGAAGTGCCCCAAGACTGAAGGCAACTTCTATTTCTTTTGTGTCAATAGTTCTTCGAAAAAATAATGTCTCCAGCACCGATTCTCAGTTTTAGCTTAGTGCTCACTGGAGTCGTTCTTTTAAAAGGAAGATTCTGTTCTTCAACCTTAAAAATGTTTAGCCATATTGTCCCAGTTGGTTTGGGTCTGTTGGCATATACATGTTGTGCTTTAGTAGAAACACATGTGATTTTGCCAGTGTCCAGCTCTATTCCCAGGAACTCATTTCAGTGTGTGGTGGAAGGCTGTTCTGGAGCAGCACACTGGATAGTGCGACAGATACTGAGGTTCGTGCCCTCAAAATACCGTGGCAGGAATGAGTTTGACAACCTAAGAGTCATAGCACAGCAACGGTTTCCCTCTAACGTTAGGAATATAGCTCGGAGTCCTTCCCTAGTATAAGTGAGGTCTCAAGAGAGACAGAGTCAGAGAGGTTACTTGAAACTTTCTGACAATGTCAAATATTAAAACAACTCCCTCTTCTCTCTCTCTCCTTCCCCCTCGGTCTCCCTCCCTCTCCCTGTCTTAGTGATACTATGTCATCTCCCCAGACCGCAGATGGATTTAAAGGGAGATTATCAGATGTCATTGCTGAATTTTAAAACATTTGTGACATTTTCTTCAGCTAAAATTTAGCGTCCTATCAGAAAATGTAAAGAGAAAAATGTGTGTGTGTTGAAACATACTTTCAGACACACTCTTGTAAATGTGAAGAAGGAACGTTAACTGATGTCGATTTGTGATTATAATCACTGCATGTTAATTTCTCAGCATGTTTCAATCAAATCACTGCTTCATTTAAAGGGTGTAGTGTCACAGAAATCCTGTAACTGACAAGCACGTGTCTGAAAGGAATATTCTTTGTGTGGGAGAATTTTCGCCTTTATTATACCTATAATTGAGCTTTTCCTCATTTCTCTTTGCACTCTCTTTCCCTATAATCCTCCCCTCCCATTTCCCATTATCCTCATTTTCTGCCCTTGGGCTTTCTTACTGTACAATTGAAACCATTCTTTTTGTTCTGTTTGCAACCTTTTGTCTTCTACTTAAGGCTGCTACTAGGCTGGTAATTTTTCCCCCAAATCTTAGAAGTAAATATGAAATTAGACATTATTAAATATGGGTGAACTGATAATATGGAAAACTAAACAAACAGAAACCTAACTATGTTGTTATAATCTAAATAGTGACAGAAACTACTTTCCAGAGCAATTCCCTTTTCTGCTCTAGACTTGGTGGTTTCATCTGTACTTAGCATATGAGGATATTTGGGGTGAATCTTCTAAGTCTTTTAAATGAGCACTTTATAGCGTGAATATGAAAAGTACAAGTTAAAATTGCCCACTGCATGCCTGGCTGGATATTTGTATTTAAATTCCCAGTCTCAAAATGAGTATAGTTTTGGTGAATGTGGTATGTAAACTTATGCTATTTTCCTTATTATATTTCTTTCAATGTGCTTTAAGCATACATGTCAATCTCTGAGGGACAAGAGAAATAAGAAATGGAAGGAAAAAATGGAAACAAAACTTTTGTAAATAGGGAGGGAGGAGGGGGTGAGGGGAGGGGAACGGGAAAAAAAGAAGCAACAAGGTATATCATGTACAGGTACAAATCCCCAATGATGAATGTTATCAATATGTATATTGAAAATGTACCATTAAAATAAAATTTTAAAAATATATACATGTAAAAAAGAAGGATTTAGGTAGTACTTTGGACAATTTAGGTTTTCTCCCTAAATTTTCTTCTGGTCCTACTTGATATTTCCCTCCCTCCCTTCCTTCCTTCCTTCCTTCTTCCTGTCTTTCTTTTTTATTTCTTTTTCTTTTTTTCCTCTCCTTTTTTGGAAAATACTGGTGATTGAACCATTGAGCCCAGAGTTTTCACACTGAACTGCATCCCTTTTCATTTTTTATTTCAGATGGAGTCTTGCTAACTTGCTAAATTGCCCCAGCTGGGCTGGAACTTACGGTCTTCCTGCCTTAGCGTCACAGGGTGCTTGTATCACCCCACACCCGCCATATTCTTCTTGTGTGTAAGAGGCGTATGAGTGTCTTGAATCCAGTGTCAGGTCATATCTTTTGTGAAGGAGAAAAGGGTGGGGGAGTAGCTCGGGAACGGAGCTCATGCTTAGCATGCTCAAGGTCCTGGGTTTAAGCCCCAGTCCTTCCTTCCACCCCAAGAAAAAGAGCAAGGTATGATCTTTTTGTCCTAATTTTGGATCTTCTCCCTGAGTTGGGCATAAAAAATATAACATCTTAGGTCTTAGTTCAGTTTGATCTGAATTTGGAGGCGTCGCAAACCATTTTCAATTTTTACTCCTGGCTTTTGCAGAATGATTGCAGTAAATTCAAATTCTAATGCTGATTAGCATACTGTGCATATTTAAGAATAATAGCAGTTCCCTGACTTGATAGTCTCCTGGAAGAGACGTTTTGTCTTTCAAAACAAAAACCAAACGCATACAAGGCAAACATGTCTTCAGCACATTCTGGAAATCCACAGTCCTAAGTTCAGGATAGAGTCACAATGCACTTCCGCCCTTCCATGTTCTTTTCCTGCTTTCAATAATTGAGGAACAGATTATGTTACTGATCATGTGCTTGAGCCTCTGAGAGTCTTCAGTGTAAATGTATTTTGATTAGCCATGGCTGCATACTGTAGAAAGGTCCAGTGGTAATTTATACACAGTATAAGTGTGTTTGTCTCCCAGGTGAAAGTGAATATGGGGAAACGCAGTCCCGAGCTGGTAAGGTGACTCTGATACCTGCCAGAACTAGGATTCCTACCAGCTCTCTGCTCCAGCAGCCCTAGAGCAGTGGGGGCAGACCTATGGCACGTGTGCCGCAGCTGGCTATTTATTATCACTGAAGTCTAAGGGGTTTGCCATCACTGCCCTGGAGCCAGACCCTCACCTCACAGGCCGGGATGGACACAGCATGCCTGTTCAGGCGGAGCTTGGGGAAGCATGAGCACACGGCACTGCCACGCATGTTTTCTGCTTTTATCCCATGGGCCACAACTGAGCCTCGTGGCCACGTCTAGCTATAAGTGAAGCTGGAAAATATGTGGCTTTATTTTGATTTTAGTATCTGGGGAGCAAGATGTCTAGAAAAAAAATCAAAGTCTGATTCTTAAAGAAAGGGAAAATGGCATGTAATTTGATAAACAGAAGCTCCTGTTAGTTTTGATACTGTAGTAGATCTGAGTCCACAATTATGATGTGTTTCTTCAAAGAAGCACAGACATACTGTGGTTTACAGCATTTAAAATGCCTACCAGGTGGTTTGAATTAGCTACTGTAGTCACTTCAAAAAGTAAATATTTATAATATAATCTTAACATATAAAGTTAACTATAAGGACCTTTTTCATGTCTGATCTTGGCCATTGAACTCACCTTTGGGAACTCTACATCTTTCACTTCAAAATTCTTAGAAATATTATATGTATACCAAGAAATATTTCATATATTGTATCTTGGTAGATTTTTAAACAGTGGCACAAATAAATTTATTATAACATTATAGTCTATAATTCCAGGTAGTATTGTGACATAAGAAGAAGTATACATTTGGTCTCTGCCTACTGGCACAGAGCACAGATCCTATATAATTTCCTGAGTGATAGAGGTTATAGGAGAGTCTTCTATTTCAGTATTGGTCCTTAGTCCTTGCTTTCTAACACAAGAGTTTCTAAGACCCTGGAATCCCGAGTGGTGAATGGCTTTTTGTATGTGGCTAGGTCTGCTTAACCTCAGAATGGGGCTTGGCCAGCAGAAAGACCATGACGTCACTAGAAAAAGGGAACTTTTCGGCTCACCCCACCACCTCTAGCCCAGGGAGAGGGCTGGAGACTGACATAATTACCAGTGACTCCTGAATTGATGACGTGTGCCTCTATGATGGAACCTCTGTAAGAATCCTGAACTGTGGGATTCAGAGAACTTCTGGGAAGGTGAAAAGAAAGACATCCTTGTGCTGGATGTAAACACGCCCACGGCACAGGATCAGAAGCTCCCGTGCCTGCTCAGACCTCATCCTGTACAGCTCTCTGTCCACTGAACTTTGGTCCTTTGTAGTAGGCTTTATAATGAACCAGGAAGTATGTCCCTAGGCTTTATGAGCTGTTGCAGCAATTACCAGGCCTCAGGAAGGTTTTGTGAAAAGCCCTGGTTTATAGCCCCTGGGTTAGATACAGCTGACAGCCCGGGATTTGTGATTCCATGTGAAGAGAAGGGACAGTCTTGTGGGCCTGAGCTCTCCACCTGTGGGGTGTGCACTAAATCTAGGTAGTTATTGTCAGAATTCGGTTGTAGGATACCCAGTCAGTGTGTTGAGTGTATAAAAAGTTTTCTTTTATTTTTATTATATTTTATATTATTCTTGGTAATATTTCAGAACCTATGTATCCAGTACATGTCTGTAACTTATGTGGTTTTAATAGTAAGAGAAAGACTTAAGGATGTTTTTAGGTTTCAGTAGTACATTTATTTTAAAACAAGATGAAATGAGACTGGGGGTATAGCTCAGTAGTAGAACACATGCTTATTAGCATGATGTGGCTTTGAGTTCAACCCACAGCACCAAAAACTAAAACAAAACAAAACAAAACGAGCATATTAGAACCATTTAAAGCAGAGGAGTTTGTGTGGGTACCTTTAGCATAGGGCACTTAAAAAAATATACATATATATAAATACACACATACACACACACACACACACACACACACACATATACACACATGGACACCCCCCCAAAAAAAAAAATCTTGTTCAGTGACATCTGGTCCATGTTCAGTGATCTGTTTACCCAGATGTCGGGCTGCTAGCCTGGACTATAATGGAGAAGAGAAACCATCCAGGCTGTGACAAACAAGTCAATTCTTTTGAATCAGGAAAGAATGAACAAAATATAATTGTGACTAATGATTTTCAGTATCTGTAATGTTTATTTTGAAGATATTTATCGAGAAGGAAAAAAACTTACGACTTGGCTTTGTAAAAAAATTTTTTATTTTTAGTTTCCACCTGAACATTTCAGTTATTAAAATAGAAGGATATATAATTGGCCATTAAAACACTTTGCATTAGAAATCTGTGTACTGTCCTAATCCTTCCGTGTGGTTGTCAGATCTACCTTTACAAAAGCAAATTTGCTGCTCTCGTATCTATTTGCTAGAGTCAAGCATACAAGAAAATAAAAATGAAATATTGTTTGACTGGAAGTAAAGGACCTCTGTCAGGCTGGTACTTGAGCGAAACCAACTTCACAGGGGCATCTTTGGCAATTTAAGGACCATAAAAGCCCCAGTTTAACTGGGCCTTTTTGGTGCATGCCTGTAAATCCAGCATTCTGGGAGGTTGAGGTAGGAGTAGAAGTTTGAGCCCAGCCAGGCAACTTAGTGACTTGCTGAGACCTTGTCTCAAAATCAGAAAGAGAGCTGGGCTAAGGGTATAGTTCAGGTGAAGACGGTGGGTTCAATCCCCGGTACTGCAAAAACAAAACCAAACCAGAACAAACAAAAAACCCACGCCCAGTTCCTGTGACTCTCTCCTTCAGTACCTGGTGATGCCATGACAGTCGTGTACTCCCTTCCACAGCAGCCTGCCGGGACTCCATCCACACCCTCCAGGGAGAGGGCTTAGCCAGCCTGGGGTCTTGGGCCCCTCCACCATGATCTTGCTGAGGAGCCTGGAGGGTTGGTTAGTCCTCCTGTCACCCTGTGTCCTCATCCCGAAAGACCTTGAAACCTCCCTCCTGGCAGGAATAGGTGTGAGGAGTTCAGATCTTGGTACCAACATCCGGGATGTGGTCAAAAAAGAAGGACTAGTATGATCATTTTTAAATAAGGTGGCTTGCTGTCATTTTCCCTCCCCTACTTTTCCTCATTGCTCAGTGGAGCCACTGCTCTCACACTGATGCATGCCAAGAAGTGTGGTTCGAAGCAAATGGGGGTTCTCTGGGCTAAAGCACCGGGTGGGGGGTGGGGGGTGGGCAGGGCTTGATGGGTGGAGCCTTGCTCTTTTGCACCAGAGGAAAGCTCGTCAGCCTGCAGCTTGTGGGCTTTTCTTTATTTCACCAACCAAATTTGAAAACCCTATGAATAATTCGTGTCCTTCACAGCAGAGACAGTGCTGAGCCTTGAGTAACAGCAGTTCAATAAATGGTAGCTGATCAACTTGTGTGTGTGTGTAAAATGTATACATATACGTACGCGTGTGTGTGTGTGTGTGCGTGTGCATGTGTATATTTGTGACCCTAAACTGCAGATCTCCCTTACCCCAATGAGTGCTCCTGAAACCACACAGGCATGCCTGCTATAAGTCACTGGTTGATCTGTTTAGGGTACTTGGTCTTTGCAGCGAGCTAACACCTTGCTTCCCTCCTATTTTGAGACAGAGTCTCGTCAAATGCTGAATTTTCCAGGCTGGGCTCAGACTTGTGTTGTCCAAGGAATGTTTTAAAATATATTAAAATAATTCAATTTTCTTGAATTGGAAGTTATACATTTGTATAGGATTATACAGAGAAAGAGTCTCCATTGTGCTTAACCGTTTACTTTAAGTTAGTGACTTTGTAGAATACAGTACCTGTTTATCTTTCGTATATCTAGGTACCCTGCCAAATTTGAGCTATAAAAGAGGCAGTGACTCTCCACTGCTAAATTTGGAGTAAAATATCTTGTCTCTAGTAGTCTCTTGTATCTGTTAAGCAGATACAAGATAAAATTTTTTCTTTTCTAAAATTCAATACTTACTGATTCCCAATGACCAGGAAAAGATGAATTGCACAATGATGAAGAATTTGCTGGAAGGAAGCTGATAATGCACTCTTGGTGCCTGAGAGGTAAAACCATCACACCAGGACCTGAATTGATTCAAGGATTAGTCTGACCATTAATTGCTTGAAATAACCATATCTCAGGCCTCTAATTCAAGAAATTATGTTGAAATTAATTTTCCTCTGTTTCCTGAAGCTTTAGCATGTTTAATTGACAAGCACTTGGGAACACAGTTTGTGCCTGAAGATCGCAGTATACGATATTAATCACGTGAGCAAACAAGAGCTCAGAGAGGTCGCTTATGTTTGAGTAAATCTTAGAAGCAAGATACTAATTTTTACTGGTAGATGATGGCGCACTGGTATCGAGGGCTTCACATCCATGCAATTTCTGCATTCTGATCTGTTCTCTTAAATAAAATGTTACTTGCATTGATCATGAAGAAATTTTATTTCCTAGTTCTTTTTTGAGAGCAACTGCTATTTCTAACCATTGGGCCCACAAATGTAGCAAGAGTCTTTGTGGGGGAAGAGTGTGCTACACAGTCTGAGAGCTGATGATCAGAATAGGCTCAGTCCCTCTGGTCTGAGGATTGCCCAGGTGCATCTCTCCGGAGCTATCAGACCAGGGACCGTCCACACCACAAAGCTGGTGTCCACCAAGTGCTCTGTCCGATGAACCTCCTCCCAGCAGAGTTCAACAGTTCCGCCCGTCATTTCCAATCCTCTCTCTTCCAACCTTCTCTTATTCTTGTCTCTCCCAAGTCTTTCTCTTTTCCCCCTCTTTCTCCTTCCTTAACTTGCCCACACATCACTCTTGGACCACTGGCCACACATCAGTACCCACCCCAGCACACTCCTTAGAACACTACTTATTTCCCCTGGCTTCACCTGAGAACTCAGCCTTCCTTTTTAGACAGTGGCTGCCATAACTATAAGCTGTAGTCCTCTTTGGCTAGCTCTGGTCTGTAATATTTTTGACAATATTTTCGTATAGAATAACTTAGGGAACCCAAATTTGACAAATTTATAAACTCCGACTCCTTCCTTATCCAGTCTGGCTTTCTGGATGCACCAAGTCTAATCCATTAGTGCTTTTCTTTTCACTCCTGGCCTTGAAAATTTCCCTTCACTTCTTTTCTAGGGACTCAGCTTCAGGCTCCTTTGTCTATCTTTTAAAGGCGCTAACCTACTTTTCTAGCTTTGCTTTTTGATTATATGATGCAGTGTTTTGATTACTATTTCACAAGTGTACTATAGACCTGTTGTCCAGAGACAGGTAAAGTGAACGAGGGAAGCCAGCCACGGCAGAATGCTGGAAACCTGAGTGCCTGTATTAGAAACAACTCCACTCAAAACGTTGGTCATATGTGAGATGTGGGCCTGGTGTTGCCAGATCTTCTGATTTTTTTGTATACTGTCAACTACAAAAACATCTTTAAGAACTAAACAAAGCCTGCGGGTCACAATTTTGTGATTCAACCAGAGACACTCCCACATCTATTGCTTTGCTCATTTTTACTTTGTCTTTCTCACCTGGGAAGTTCATGGTTCTCAATACACAGTTTTTGTTGGTTGATTAGTAGTACTTGGAAAATTTGGACAGGATGTAAAAATTGTGTTTTATGAAAATAAAAACAAATAGTACTAAGTGCCTGGCCCACTGCTAGTTGCTTTGGTTGCACTATCCTATTGAGTCCTCACTACAGCCCTGCCAGGTGTGGACGTGATATCCACTTAACAGGCAACTGAACCAAGGCCCAGAGAGGTGAAGTTTACTGTGTGATGGGCTACCTGGTTCAATCCCAGCTCTCTTCTCCCTGTGGCTTTCTTTTCACTGTTTTCCAAGCTTCCCAGCAGGCTTGGAAGACACAACCAAGGTACAAATGTGACGCTTTTGCCTTGACCTGGAGAGCAGCTGATTGGGTCAGGGCAGCAGCTGCTCCTAGCGCTGCTCACCTCTTAACCCGAGGGGCTCCTGCGAACACAGCCCTTTCAGTGTGCTGCAGTCTGGAGAAGGTGGGCAAGCACTCTTCGTTCTGTGTGCCTCCTAGAAAAGAAACATTTTGGAAAGTCAATGTATAGATTTAAATATAGTTGAGAATATAATACCTGTTTTTGTTTGTTTGTTTTTGGTACCTGTGGATTGAACCCTAGGAGTGCTAAGCTACATCCCCGGTCCTTCATTTATTTATTTGTTTCTTTACTTAAGACAAGGTCTCACTGAATTACTAAATTGCCCAGGCTGACCTCAAGCTTGCAATCCTCCTGCCCCAGCCTCTGGACTAGCTGGGATTACAGGCATACACTACTTATTGTACTCAAATCAAATAAGCCTTTTTCAGAGAAAAGAACGAGGTTCCACAATAGAATTTTACAAACCACGATAAAAATAGATTTGATTATTTGAAGAGCACATTGAAGCCCAGTCTATAGTAAGTTCCAGTCAATAAAAGGATGACTTGTAAGGTTTGCTATATAAACAACATTAACTAAGTAACCATTTCTTGTGCAACAAACACCTAAAAACAAAACTTATCTATCAAGATGTGGTAGTTTTAGGAAGGCTAAGTACAAGTGGTGAAACCGTAGAAATAGATAGGAATTAAATGAATTTAAAAGCTGTGGCAAACAGGTCTATTCTGAGGTGATTAATATCAGAAATGTAAGGTACGCTGGGGAAGAATCATAGCTTTAATGGCCTAGCACTTTATGGTTTAAACCTCAAACACTCTAAAAATTTTTTTGTGCTTAATCAAATTACAGGGTACGTTTTGGCTGTACTTTTCAGAAAATAATGGTAAGTTATACCATTCCAGGTCCAGTAATGGGCTCTTTCGGGTTCAGGGCTTTTCTTGGGCCCTTGAAATCAGAGTCCAGTAGGACAGACTTTAAGAATCCTTAAATTCCACTGCGTGCAGGTGAGCCAAGCCACCCGCCGTGCTTCAGGGAATATAAGGTGGTGCGGAGATGTCGGGTAGTCACGTTGCCGCAGCTGGACCACGGCAAGTGTCAGCAGCTGCCTGTCGGAACTCTCCGTTTGCTTTCTTGGCAATTCACTTTCACAGATGAGTGGTTTCATTGTCGCAAAACATTTTGCTTATGTATATTGAAAAAACTAACTGAGGTAAATTTCTATAATTATTCCTAAGTAATCCTATACGCCTTATGATTTCTACACTTTAGGGATTGGGGGGCTTTGCTTGCTTTTTTGGTTTTTTACCAACAAAAGCATTTTGCTCAACCCGTTGGGTAACATATAGATCAGTTTCTGTAATTTGATTTTATTTGTGTAACAGAACCCTATAAAAAGGGTCTGTACCAAACCTCTTATTATTCCACCTTGACACAGCTCTAGGATATTCTAGAAGCCCTTTTGTTTTGTAGGAAAGAAAAAGAAATGGGAATTTTTAGTGCTCGTTTAAAATGAGAATGAGAAAATGTTTTGAATATATTCAAGTAAAAATTGCTTTCTATACCTAAGGAATATAAATAGTATCAGGTCAAAAAAATTCAGTATCATACCCGCAGGCATGAATTTTAGTTATTTAAGGGGTTGGTGGGGAGATGCAGGGTCTTGCTATGTTCCAGGCCGGCCTCAAACTCATTGTGTAGCCCAGGCTAATTTTGAACTTGCAGTCTTCCTGCCTCAGCCTCCCAGAGTGTTGGGATCATAGGTGTGTGCCACCATGCCCAGTTTAGACTAGATTTTAGAGTGACTTATATCAGGGCTATAGATTTTGACTGCACATTGATGTATTTTCTTTCAAATTGCAAAGAAATTAAAACTAAAAGTTTTTGCCTTCTTGTCTTGATGATTATCTGAACATTACTTTTATGCTGTAAGAGTTCAACAAACCACTGAGAAAATACTCCTTTTGGGGGCCTAGGCATGGAAGAGGCCCCAGGCTCAATTCCCTAGCACTTACCCCAAGCTGTGTTTGTTTTGGTGGAGTGGGGGGGATGTTCTCAAAAGTTTAGTGGTGAGTCAAGGATTTGAGATTAGATTTAATAAATTGAAT
The DNA here is from genome assembly GCA_004026905.1 of Hystrix cristata. Lineage (NCBI taxonomy): Eukaryota > Metazoa > Chordata > Mammalia > Rodentia > Hystricidae > Hystrix > Hystrix cristata. The sequence goes on from PVJO010004070.1 coordinate 53,497, forward strand.
TTAAAAGAAAAGGGAGGTTTTGGTATGTTAATACCTAGGTACTGTATTCAGAGTTAGAAATCAAAATGAATGCATCTCATTATTCAGAATGTTAGTGAATATGGCAACTATAAATCTATTTCGTTGAAAGATGCTCTTATGTACACAAAAGTGTTTTTCTGCCTACAGTTTTAAATTACTATTAATTAAGCACTATGTGATATAATAGATAATTATAGTGTTTTAATATGGATGCTAGTGGATTTGCTAGTCTTTCTAAATGGATATTGTTGGCTAATAGTCTTCAGGGAATCATTCATGTAGCCATTGTGGTTCTAAAATTATCTCTAAATACCAATGGAACAGCCTATTTTGAAGCATGGCAATTATAAAATGAACTATTATTTGAAGTATATCATTCTGATTATAGACATTTTATTCACGTCACTCCATTCCTTTCAGAATATGTGTACCCCCCAAAAAAAAACCCAGAAAAACAAAAAAATGCTGAAAAAAGAATAAAGGAACAAGATGGTAGTTAAAAAGAGAAAGATTGGAGTTGGTAGCATTGTGAATCTTTTCTATTCATTAGAATTTTTAACTATTTTGTTCATTAGGATTTTAACTGTAAATGTTCTTATGTAGCCTTGTTTTTATTTTAATTAGTATTTCTATGGCAGAGAGATAATTAGGTAAATGCTGTTGAATATTAAATATGATAGTAGTTTTAGGGGAAAATAAGCATTTCTAGGTCACAGCCCTTAAGAAAATATTGTGGTATGTGAACTGATTGATTAAATTGAATGCCACATGAGTTTGCCATCATCCAACCAGACTCTTGTAGTCACTCCGTTCATTATCTAAGGTTGTTCCAGCACGGAATGACTGGTTATGTCAAAGTTAATGTTTTTTTTCTTTTTTAATTCTTCTACTAATGGAGTAAATCTTGATTAGAGAATAGTTCCAACCTCATTAAATGCAGCTAAGTGGAAGAACATACCAGAGTGTGAACCCACATGCCTCATCAAGCATTGAAATGCCCAACATGTAAAGTTCTCAATGTTGACACACAGTGTCTTCTATGTATTGGTGGTTCCTACCTACAAGAGCACACTGAAGACCCTAAAATATATTTTAGGCTACTCTGTTGTCCTTGCTGCTTGTATCTAACATTACATGCAACTAACAACAACAACAAAAAGACTCAACTCAATTTCTAACCAGACCTGGGAAGTTGAGAATTGTTTTTAACTACATTTACCATTTTTAGCAAAATTTTACCATTTATAGGAATATCTCAATAAAAATGCAAAGTGATAGTTTTTAAACTGTATTTCCAAAATATCCTGGAGTGCCAGGCATTATGTAAGTGGTCAATTTTAATTTCATCTATTTCATAAATTATAATGAAAATCACTGTAGCAATTTTTCATTGTGATGACCATTCATTAACTTTTGCTACCAAGTTCACTACTTTGGGGGCAGATCTTAGAATAAAGCTTCCCTTGCCATTTTGTGCATTTATTTGAAACTGCTGTCTGAGTCGGCTCACCATCTGTTTCTTGTACTGAGCCTGATTGCCGCCCACCTCCCAGGTCCCCATTCCTGCCCCACCCTGCCGTCCACAGAGCTCAGGCACATGTACCTGGATCCTTGCTTTTGCCATGGTGCAATGATAAATTAGAGCTGTGATTGCTGGCGTGCTGCAATGTGCTACAACATTTTAAGTTTAGGCTTAATTTTATATTTTAGGTGCCATTTCTCAAATTTACTATCTTGATAAGGAATACTGTTACTTACAAATATCTGAAAAATTCTCGTACTCTTCATTAACACCTCCAGGTCATTTTAATTAACGGCATCTTGAAAGTTAAAAGCAAACTTCTTATTAACATTTTACAACCACTTACCTAATGTAGGTGAGAACTAACTCAATGTTCTGTAGCCAAACAAAACATAGAAATAGAAACATTGCAGCTGGTATTACTATAGATGTCATCCACAGCTTCTTACATAAGAGTTTTGTATCTGTAACTGTAGTCTTGCTATTTGCATTGGTTAACTTTTACAATAAATTTAACAGGTCTAAAAATTCTGGAAATTTCCTTTCATCCAGTCTTTAACATAGAACTATAGAGCTCTGTATTACGTGATTTTTTTATACCGGCACATTTATAAAGTGAAGATCTTGGGGAACACAAATGCTTTTGAGTGTATGTCTGAGCTCTGGCTGCTATAACAAAATACCAGGAACTGAGTGGTGTATAAACAGCAAACATTTCTCATTCTGGAGGCCAGTAAGTCCAAGGTGCTAACAGAGTCCGTGTCTATGAGGACTCCATTCTGGTTCACTGCCAGTCCTTTGACTGTTCTTTCATGGTGGATACTAGAAGCAGGCACTCGCAGGACTGTTATATGGACTCTAAGCCTGCTCACGAAGGGACCCACCTCATGACCTTATCTAATCCTAATTACCTTCCAAATACTTCACCTCCTAATATCGCATCAGATAGTAAAGTTTCAATTTGCAAAGTTGGGGGAGGCATAAGTATTCCGTCTATAACAGTATATAATCGTGTTATCGCCATAATTCATTATTATTGCATAAAACTAAAAATAAAATTGATAATCAGAATTTAGGGAACAAGGGAGGGGGAAAGGAACAGAGGGTCAAGAGAAATAAGAAATGGAAGGAAAAAATGGAAACAAATCTTTTGTAAATAGGGAGGGAGGAAGGGGTGGGGGGAGGGGAATGGGAAAAAAAGCAACAAGATATATCATGTACAGGTACAAATTCCCTATGATGAATGTTATCAATATGTACATCTAAAATGTACCATTAAATTAAATTTTAAAAAGAACCAGAATTTGAAAGATAGGGAAATGGAATCATTTTATAAAATTAATTTTAAAGAGATTAGACAGAGACAGTTATTTAAAAACCACTACTTTGCATCCTGCATATAATCTTATAATTTTGGAAGTTGTGTTGGAATTCACAGTATGCTGTTTAGCCACTCAATATTACATGTACAAGTAACCTGGACTTTTCCAAGAACACGCAAGGCAAAGAGGTGACCTCTTTTTGTTAGCAGGAAAAATGAATTAAGGTGAAGCGTGCTGTACTGTTATCTTACTCCTCAATTTTAACTGAAGTCTGTTCAGTATCTCTTTATGACTGTAAGAAAACCATGCATCACTTTCCCAACTTCTTATAGATGCATTTGAGCGAGGAAGGTAAATAGCCTTGGGACTTGACGTGTGCCGTCTGGATTTTATTATCTATTGTTCTTGCCCGAGATGTAAGTAAATGGATTTGGAAAGCTTTAATTTATTAGAACGTGAAGGTTTTATTCCCAATAGGACTGGAGGATATACTTTGGAAATCTTACAAAATTCATTTTTCAAAAAACACATTCTTTATACATTGGCTTTTCAAAACATGTTTACCTGCAAAAATATAAATGATGTTTTAGTAGGGTAAGAAAAGATAGAGTTGCATATTTAAAGAGCCTTGCAAGGAGAAAAAGCACAAAGCTTGAGACGTTCTATGCAAAGAATTTTTCAAGTGTTTAGTCATATATTTTGTGGCTGAAATGTTCCTGTCCTAACCCTTCCTACTATAGTAGTTCCATCATTTCTCATGTTTTTGCCATGCACACCGTTCGGCAACATGTTATAAGCAACTGCCCTTCTTGTCACCTTTTTGCTTAACTCATATTTGTTTCTTTCTTTGCAGAGACCCTCCTTGATGATTTCCTTCTCACGTACACTGTCTTCATGACGACTGATGACTTGTGCCAGGCACTATTAAGGCAATATCCTTCATTAACTTCAGGGGCTGTGTCGGCTTCCTCTCAGACAGATGTCCCACACTAGGAATTAACTGCCTTTCTTAATTTACTCAATTCCACGGTAGCATGTGGATATGTTAAATATTAATGTAATGATAACAAAGGTGAAAGATGAAATAAGACAGAATGGACAGGGGAAAACAGAAATACAGAGCTGCTATTTTCATGTTGTAAGATATAGATAAATGGAACTATTTATGTTATATTTGCTCCAAATCTGTTTCTTGTAATTGTTTAAAAATCTGGAGGTAAAATTGGCCTTCTGGTAAAACTCAAAGTCCAGAGGTTCGAGGTTGAGTGAATTGGCACTATGACACTGTAAGTAGCCTCAGAGGAAAATCAGTCAGAGTCAGCACACTTGTGTATGAAACATACGTACATATGTGATGTCATGTTCCTGGGCAAGTGTCCCTGGGGATGTGAGATATTCCCCCACCCAGGAAGTCTAAACTTGCCCCTGGAACCAGCTGTCATCTTTCAGAGCTTTACTTTTGCATGTTCTCTTAGAATGATAGATGCAATTAGAAGATTAATGACCAGTTGGGGAAGCCTTAGAATTTTACCCACTAACTAGAAGAGATGCCAAATGGAAACATTGTAAGGCCACAGAGCAAAGCCACATCACCTACTAAAAGTCTCCAGTTGGGCCTCTTGCCTCAACAATGCTTAAAGATATGCTTTCACATCATTTAAGTATTTAATAAATTAATTTAGATTTAATTGATATTTATGTTAATGGCAAGATTAAATTAATTAAAAGTTTAACCATTTAATAAAATGTTCATGTTTTTATAACCATTTAGTAAAATGTTCATGTTTTTATAAATCAAACAGCAGATTCCACTCCAACTAACATAAAAATGTTTTGGTAAATGGATTTTTTGTGTGTGTGTATGCCAAAGTTTTATTAAGACCTAATGATAATCTTATTTAATCTTATTTTCCTGTTAAACAATCGTATTTTCCTGTTAAATAATCATTACATGTCTCTCAACTCCACAGCATTTTCCTGCCTAAAAGAATACTTTAAAATTCCATGAAATATATAAAGTAAATCTCTATTTAAAATTATATAAAATAGAAATGGTGATTGCTTTTCAGTGCTTCACTATATCGTATGACTAAGTAAAGCTATAGATATTTTGATACTTCTTAGAGTTGGCTCATTAAACTGATTTTGAAATAATAGTTAGTTTTGCATTGCAAAGTTTCAATAATATGTGCAGATTTCTTCAGTCGTTTCCAAGTGGAGTGTTGCTAAGAAATTTAGCAAAAATTAAAAGGATTTTGAATTTTTCTCTCTTCAGAAGTATTTGGGAAAAATATCTGTGAGCTAATTTCATCTACATGTGAATACTAACATATTTCCAAAATAACTATCATCCATTAACTTAGTGTTTTTATAAAGCAAAGTAGATGCCTTCAAACTATTGTCTTTAACAATGATATTATTATTATTATTATTAGTAGTAGTAGTAGTAGTAGTAGTAGTAGTAGTAGTAGCAGTAGTAGTGGTAGTAGTATTTTGGTGCCAGAGATCAAACTCAGGGCCTTGTGCTTGAAGGCAAGCACTCTAACCACTGAACTAAATACCCAGCCCCAGCAGTGATCTTAATATTGATTCTTAATTGTCATTTAAAATTTAATTTCTCAGGATTGAGGATCTCCAGCACCAAAAAAGATAAATAAAATAAAATAAAGTAAAATAAAACAAAATTTCTCAGAGGATGTCCCTAAAGAATCTTCCAGAGTTTTCTTGGATATAAATATGTTTGAGTCCTTGAATGTGAAATTTAATTTGAAAATTCAGTTCAGAATTTTAGCTCTGTTTATTATCAAAAACCTAACACAGTTCAAATCGTGAGTTTTTCTACATGATTATTTCATTATTTTTGCACACTGCGCTTTATGTGAAATCATATAAACCACAAACCTTTGACATCCATGTTTATTGTGAGATATTTTTGTGTACATGTTAGTGATGATTTCTTTCCTATCCCACTATTGTTTTTCCTGATAATTTTAAAGCATGATTTATAGATTAGGACCATTTGTGCTGGGTTTAGATAGTTTAGATGAGTGTTTTTGATTGCAGTAGGGCTTAAAAGCTTCTAGCTTTTATGATCATAAAAGCACATTATTTAAGCTGATAGCCCTGGGCCAGCTAATATTCGGTGCATTACACAGAAGTTGTAACTCTCCCACTGCCTTCCCAGTATCCTTGCCTCCTAGCTAAATTTATAAATCATGCACAGGCAAAATGTAAAAGAATCTAATATAGGAAAGCAGAATAATACAAATGCAAATTTAATCAATAAATATTTTAAAATATGTATCTTTCAGAGAGGAAAGAACAAGGTTAAGCAAAGAAATGTTAATAACTCTGAATATGGAAGAACGGTTGTTCCGTGAAACTGCTTTATTCTGCTGGCCTATAATTGTAGTACATATATATGCAGTTTGAATAAAAAGCTTATATCTTCACTTACACATACATACCTAAAAAAATACAGTTGTTGATATTTCTTCTTTTTCCTTTTTCTTTATATTGATCAAGCCATTATATTCATAGGAAAAGAAGGAAGAAGCATTTACATAAATAGAACTAATGTAGGATAAATTTTTACATTTTGCCTTTCAAGAGGCAATCTAGAAGAAATAGATGCCTTAATAGAATTGTTTGTGCCTGATTACATTTCACAGGTAGAAGTTAAAGACAGCCACTATATATTCTTTCAGGATAGGGAGAAAGCAACTGAATTATGTTTAAAATCTTTACAAAGCCTGCTGTATAATTTATTCCTAGTTTGCAATTATTTATCTGCATTAAGGAATATATAATTGAACAAATCCAAGACCTATGTGTTTGATATCATGGTGCTTCCCCACTTAACTTTTGCATGTGTTCAGGATGCTCAGAAGTTACCATTTTGGAGAGAAAAAGATCAGTCTAGAAAATGCCATGCTCCTGCCTCATTCCTGGTCATTTAAGCACTTTGCCTTCAGTGTTATTTTTGTTTCATTTCAAGAGCATAGTTAAATATGTTCATTGTATACAAATTAGGAAATTCTAAAAAGTAAAATAATTTATATACTCTCAAATCTCATTACATTGAAAAGCCACTGTTAACCATCTCTCTATCCTTCCAGATAATTTTGTTATTCACATGAGCATTCTTAACAGAAATGGAGCATTCTAACACATTCTTTTTTTACTTGCTTTTCTATTCAGCAATAGTTTGTGAATGTTCATGTCATTATGTGGACTACTAGCCCATCATTATTATGGCTATACAACAGTTCATTAAATGGATATGTAACAATTTAGTTATCTTACCTCAGTCATTGAAGCATTTAGATTCTTTCTTTATTTTATTTTTAAATTTAACTTTAGCAAAAACGAAAATTGGTATTCCTTTTCACTTATTTGGTTGCACCTTTACTCATTTCTTTTTTTTGAAGTAAATTCCTAGGAATGGGTATTTGAATCATGTCACAAATTATGCCCCAGAAATCTGTGCTCATTTAGAACTACTTTAGAAATAACTGGTTTTATAAAGTGTGAATTTCGATGATCAAAGAATATTTGGCCTCTTCTGATCTATTCAACTATGAATAGTATTCATCTATGTAGTAGTGAGGCCAGATCTTCTCTGGAAGCCACCCTTGAAATCAATGGGCCACCCAGTATCTCTTTGAACTGACATTAATCCCACGCTGCTTCTGGGACTTTGTCAGCTGCGCCAGTGTGATGGTCCAGCCCTTAACTCTGTGGCCTCCAGCTGAGGATACTTCAGTCATTTTGTCAGTTTGCTTTTGTTCTTTTCAGGGCATACCTTTTGCTCTCACTGTGTATATTCTCTTCTTCCTCTGTGGAAAACATGCTTTAGCCTATTTTGTAAAAACTAGAATAAGTGGATCTCTTTGTATTTTTCATTTCAACAACATAATGTTCTTTCTTAACCATTTGCACCTATTCTGCTAAAAAGTATCAAGGCAAAGAAGAAAATTCAGATGTTCCTTGTAGGAAACGTAAAGTCTTGCATCTGGTTTCCCAGTGGATTGCTCTGTACAAAGACTGGCTACATGAGGATGAACATTCAAAAATGTTTTTAAAGGTAATCTAAGGCTTCCAGATAGTCTTTGATACCAAATGACTGGTTTTATTTTCAGTTATACACTGCAAAAATCTGATTTGTAGGTAACCGTCACTCAACTTTCTTTGATAGTCAAATTGTGATTTGGAGAAAACCTAAATGCATTTTTATTTCTGAGGCCTGATAGTCCATACATATTTAAAATTTATTTCCCCTCCATAGAAAGCTTTTTAAATTTTTAATATTTTATTATGAAAAAATACAGAAAGAAAATTGTTATGCTCACTAAGTCAAGAGAATTTTGATTCCAAATGAAATAAATAAGGAAGGTAAACAAAAATATACTTCAAATTTTCACACTATTTAAGCTATTAGGATTTATTATAACTTTAAACTAACCAGTCCTATATACATATACAATATTTATACAAAGCATTAGCATTTAAAAACTCTATTGACAAGCTTGCTGTGGTGGCACACACCTGTATTCGCAGCATTTTGGAAGGGTAAAGCAGGAGGATTATGAGTTCGAGCCTACCTTAGGTCATTTAAGGACTTAACAAGACCCCTATTCTCCAGTAAGTGGTGGGGGTGAAGGCTGGGGATGTAGCTCATGTGGAGGCCCTGGGTTTAATCCCCAGTACCACAAAAAAAGAAGAAGGTGAAGGAGGAGAAGAAGAGGAGGAAATTTACATTGACAACATATGTTATGTAACTTCTAAGAACATGGTATATTTTGAGAATTTCAAGCAATGATGATTTGTAAAAAATATCTAGATTTGCATCTCAAATTAAATAAATTGATTCATTTTTCTAATTATTAATAGGCAGAAATATTTTTTTAACAGCGACAGTTACCTGGAGTAGACAGGTAGCTGTCTACTTTTACTGGCAGTCCTTTTACTGCCAAAACCATACTAAGTGTGCAGATTAACACACTTGGTATGGAATTCTAGCAAGGAAGAGATCTATTTTAGAATGGGCAAGAGCCTAAACTGCTTCTGTTTTTCATGAAGGAAATTACTTTGCATTTAGACATCTAGTTAAAAAACTGGTTTAACCAACATTTTGTCTGAACTCATGTTTGTTTTGGCGTTTTTGTTTTTGAGGGAGAGCGGCTGCTGGGGCTTGAACTCAGGGCCTTGTGCTTGCTAGGCAAGCGCTCTACCACTCGAGCTAAAACTCCAGCCCCTAGAACTCATGTTATTTTCAAAAGAGCTGAATAATTGATATTTTTTTCTTCCCAACTGATTACGTGGGTATTATTTTCTGGTATATAAAGTAGGCATATATTTTGAGTAGGCAATAGGATCTCTGTTTTCAACTTTCCCTCCCTAGAACACTGTAGGCAGTTGACTGAGTGCCTGAGTTTCAGCCTCTACATTGTCTTGGATTCCACCATATTTCCTTGAGCCACATAACCCACGTCTGAGTCTTCGTTGGTGTAGCACTCCTGAGCATTGAACCCAGCGCCTCACCCGGGCTAAGCACCAACTCTACCAAGAGCTACATCCCCAGCACTGTCTTAGTCTTAATCCATACAAAATGGACATTAAACTATTTCAGCTCCCATTTGTCTTTTCCAGACTATATATAGGAATGTACTAGATGATGTGTACGAATATCCAATACTTGAAAAGGAGTTAAAAGAGTTTCAGAAGATACTTGGAATGCATCGTCGTCAGTAAGTATTTAGTGTTTCTTACAGGAATGTCAAATGTAAAGTTGATTTTGAACATTTTGGTTTTGTTTTGTTGTTTGATTGGAATTTGTTTGTTTTTGGTTTTTGTTTTGTTTTTTGCAGTAGATTGAACCTAGAGCCTTGGCACAGAGGTACATACCCAATCCTTCTTAACTTTTGAATCAAGGTCTCACTAAGTTGCCTGGGCTGGGCTTGAACTTGCAGTCCTCCTGCTTCAGCCTCCCAGAACACTGAGATTACAGTCTTGCACCACTGTATTCAGTGTTTTTTAACATTTTGACTCTGGGATTCATCTTGCTTCCTTAGATTATCCAGTAGTAAGTTGTATTCTTAATGTTCAAAGTGAAAGAACACTAAATCAAGTTTGTTGGATTTTTTTAAAAACTCTGTTGTATATGGTTTAAACAAATTGGGCCATAACTACCTGGGTGTATAAAAAACAATTATTTAAAAGATTATTATTTAATTCTATATATTTAACTTGTCATGTTGGGGCTTACATAGCTTTCTCTATGGAAAAGGGAAGAAAAGTTTCACAAATAAGTCCCAGTGAGTCATGGAACATTTCAAAAGCTCAATTTTATGAGTTCCCTGAACTGTCTTATCAATTTAGAAAGATTAAAGAAAGCCGTAACTCACTGACTCTTGGCAGGTCCAAGCGTCCCATAAATACCACTCATTAATCTTACAGCTTGACCGCGCATGATTTTACTGGGTTTTACCGCTGACACTCCTTACTAGTTTTAGTAACTGCAAACATCAAGTCTCCTTTTGGTTTTCAGATATAGTTTAAAGAGTTCATCAAAGTCATTCTCTGACTTACAGTGTACTAGTTTATACTAATTGGGAAAGCTTTTGTTAGGATTTCAGCAGTTGTAAATGCAGTTCTCAGAAAGAAATGCTAATTCAGGCCTTTCGGATTCTTGATTTGAGATTTCAGTTCTTACTTAATTTTAGTAAAGAGAGTCCTTGTTCCAGATGAAAAGTCTGTCTAAGGGAGCAAACAAACCATGTACAAGCTTTAGTTCCCAGTCATCAAATTGCACATTTATACATTTAAAAATCAGGTGCAAGTTAGAATAGTGTGTTAGAAATGAATGTTATGACCTGTGATGGCCTTTTATCACAATCCACAATATATTAAATATCTATAACATAAGGCTAATGTGAAAGTATAAACTACTAATGTGAAGCAAAAGAGGACAAGGGAAAGACAACATTTAAATCAAAATCATCTCTCATGTGGAAGTTGCTTTATGCTATAAGGCAGAGTCATGCATTAAATACATCAGTGGAATTCAATACACTCTATTAAAAACTTATGTTAGAGCAAGAAATAATAGACTAAAATAAGAAAATTATATTGAGAATTGATTGGCTAGGAATGTAGTTCAATGGTGGAGCAAGTGTCTAGCATTTGAGAGACCTAGGTTTCAATCCCCTGTACTATTAAAAAAAATTCATCCTTCTTTGGTATAAGATTATGAAATACTCTTATGTTCTGGAATAAAATTTTAGCCCCACATATTTTGTCCATCACATTTTTGTCTAGCTCTATTGTACAAATAGAGGAGAAAGTGGTTTTTCTGAATGTAAAACAAATACCTATAGTTTATGGTTGTGATGTGTGAAAATGGCCCCAGGGCAGGTTCCCTCACAGGTGAGAGGCCTCCAGAACATACATAGCATGGGAATCGTCTCTGATCCCAATCATCCTGCAGGACGTTGCCCATTTCTGCCACATGGAGAAACATCCCGGAAAACATGCTGATTATTTAGCTATCTAAACAATGACTTTACCTAAAATCCTCCAGGATATGAGAAAACATTTCTGTATACTAAATACCGCTACTCAAAAAAAAAAAAAAACCTAATTTCTTGGACTGAGTTTCCATGGATTTAATAAATCCAATTTCTCCACCAATTCCTGGCTTCATTTTTTTTTTTTTTTACCTGTTGAATAGGTAGTTTCTTTTCTTCCTGGTTTGTTTGAAATTCAGAGTCCAATGTCAAGTGTGCTGTATGTAATAAATTTGTGAAAAATGTGTTTTATCAGTGTGTGTGTGTTCATGCACATGTGTGTATATGTGTGTGTTGGTGGGCGGTGAACTAGGTCCTTGCAAATGGTATGTGAACACTCTAGCACTGAGCAACCTTTCCAGTCCTTTCTATTTATGCTTTTGTTCTGAGACGGACTCTCACTAGATTGCTCAGCTGGGCCTTGAAGTCATAATCCTTTTGCCTCAGCTTCCTGAGTAGCGGATGTTTTACCTTTTTTTTTTTTTAAAGAAGAAAGTCCTCTGTCCATTGCCTGAAAATTAGTCTTCTGTGACAATAACAGCAATATTCTGAGTTTGGGAAAAAGTCTTAACTTGTTACCTTTCTCTTTTCAGCACTGTAGATGAATATTCACCACAAAGGAAGGTAGGCAGACTCTTCTGTATCTGAAATGGACTGATCTGGTTTGGAAACCTTGCGCTACCTGAGTTAGCATTTCTTCCTAATTAAAACGAATCTGCCTAAAGCATCACAAGGCAAAGCAGGGAAGCCCAGGGCTGCAATTGCCTGTACTTTCCTGCTTTGCTGTGGTTTCCCTGTGCGGTGTGAATCTGATTTTAGCAATGTACCCTTGACTCTGTGAGGTTACACACATTTTTCAGTGTATTTTGAAGTCTCAGAGCTTCCCTCCTGTCCCTAGCCTGATGAAAATTTGAAGTTTACAAAGTTTATGCCAAAAATCTAAGAATCTTGATTCAAAGCATTAAGAAATTCATGTAAGGAAAAAGTTCACACTCTCAACATGACAGAAAGAGCGATGGTAGCAGGCACGAATGTGTTTCTGTTTAACTTGATAAGGGGGAAATGCAGAATGCAATATCAGTCCCAAGTTTTGTAAAAGATGGATAATCACAATGAACAGTGCACCTATTTCTTTTAACAAAGTCAGTGTACTACTTTAGGAGTATGAAAGGATTTCTCAGAGTTGCTTCTGTGAAAAATGTAAGAGGCAGAGGCTTAGACAGTGGTAATTGTGACATGAAGATTAATGTTGACTTTGGGAAACCATGTCTTAGGACAGTCTGTGGACGTTTGCAGTAGCCAGGGGTGAGAAATGTGGGGATTTTCTCTGGCATGTGGGAGGGAATCATTCCAGAAGCTTTTGCTGCTGCTGACCTTGGCCAGGGCCCATCACATTGCCCAGAATCTTCCCCTCCCCATTTATTAACTGAGGCTACTCCCAGTTTATTTCTCTAAGATTGGATGGGTAGATTTCTTATTTTAAGAAAAATTGGCTAGCTCTTATGGAACATGTCGGAAGCAGCTGTGGTTTTCCAAAGGGCAGGAATACATTCATTCATTGTTCTCTTTCTCCCTTCTTACAGAATAAAGCCCTTTTCCACCAATTCAGTCTTAAGGAGAACTGGCTGCAGCATAGTCGAACTGTGGCGGAGACAGAGGAAAGTAAGTAGGATCTGAAGCAAGGTTTACGGTAGGTGGACTCATAGCCAGTCACCATCACGGCCATCCACAAGCACATCAGCTTGTGTTTAGCTGTTGTTTCTCACTGTCATCCGCCTCTGACAAACATTTAGTGTCAAAAGGGTGGTTTTCCTTTTCCTGCTTTGAGGTTATAGTCATCTTAGGTTGTACAATACTGTCCCCAGAATTAAGGATTCCACTTAGTTTGGGAAGCAAGGAAAGAAGAGAATGCAAAGAGCCTTGTGTTCTGGGGCAGAGGTGCAACATACACCAGAAACTCAGCCTTGTCCTTCCTGAGCCTTCTCCCAAAGTCCCCAACTCTGTCAGTCCTTTGCCTATAACTAACTGCAAAAGCCACCAAAGACAGTGTGCAAGGTTTTGGCTGAGTCAGTCACTGAGGTTTAGAGAAAGAGATCTTGGAGAGACTAACGAAAGGAGGGTGTGTGGTAGCATTTCCTCCAAGACAAGGCAGCGCTGGGCAATGCCACACTCGTGCATCCTCGATGCTCAGTCACTGCTTGTTAGCAGAGGGATCATGGCCTCCAGTGAAGATGGCCTGTTCTTTCAGTAGAAGGGGAAAGGCTATTTTAGCACCCTTCACCTACTGCCATGCTTTTCTGTGTGAATATTTATAACAGAACCAAAATGGTGGCAGTGTTTTTCTCCTATTTGGATTGAGTCAAACACAAAGCTGGGAAATAGTGAATTAAAAAATGATCATGCTGGTGTCGATTTGAGATTCTCTTTTGACTCACCTTTTTCCGTGTGTTGAAATTCAAAGTGTGAACATTTAATATTTGCCCAATTTTTCGAACATTAAATACCCAAGATGTCAAAAAAAAAAAAACCCAAGATGTCACAAGCTTGCCTCTTCTTTCGTGGTGTTCATATATAGTACTGCTGGTGGGTGGGGTTCTGTTGTATCACATTAAATCGTCTGTCCCAAGTGAAAAAGGAAACAAAATTATCTTACCTCCTAACTCGTTAATTGCTGATCTTTCTTGCCCGTTTATCTTATAATTTAATTGTATGGTTTTCCAAGCTGAGCTTGGAAGAGGCTAAGTACTTCAAGGCCCCTGGGCTTTTTTTTGCCCATCAGTTTATTAATCAAGCTACAAATGTACCCTACATTTAGTGCCTTAGAGCCTGGATTTCTGCCTTGATCAAAATTTTTTTTTTTTTTTTTTTTTTTTTTTGGTGCTCAGGATCAAACTCAGGGTCTTGTAACCACTCTAACCACTGAACTAAATCCCCAGCCCCCTGCAGTTTTATATAGAAGAGGAAAAATCTTTTTTTTTTCCATCTCACAAATCTATTGACAAACTGTAAAACAATTATTTGTTAAAAGCTATTGTTTTAGTGACTCACCCAATGAAGCCAAACTGAATCTGTCAGCTGCCTTCCGGTAGTGTGTTTACTTTGAGGTTCAGTGCATGTCAACTCATGGTCGGCTTTTGCTTCGTTTGCATTTCTGTGAAACCATTCCCAGGTTTACTTCTGTGGTGCCATTTAACTTGCGTGTATAAAATTTCTCTAAGAGCTGCACTCTCCCACCCCAATTTTTTTTGCAATGCACAATAACAGAGTATCTAAGTATTGTATGTGTTTGTTCTAAAGCAGCCAGCATTCTAGACATTTGGAATAGCTGATGTAAGAAGCAAGGTGTCAGTGTTGTCCATTGCTATTAAGACAGTTTTTGCTATTCAAATCAAAAAGAAAAATTTTTCCAGGACCCGTTCACCCTGATAGTGATAATATCCTAGTAATAATTCTTATCACCACAAACAATGAAAAGAAAATTTAAAAGGCTAGAAATGTGGCCTCCATTTGGAAGCTAAGCTCATCACCACTTTGGTATGGGGGCAGGGATGTAATTCTTAAATGACTGAGAAAGCTAAACACAAAAACTAGGCAGGTGACAGATTTTTAGCTATGCTTATGAGAATTCTAATAGCAAGTGCATTGTTCTTGATTGGGCCACTGAGACTGCCCTGAAATGGAGTGTAAAATAGAAATTTATGAGTTGGACATTTTAATATGCTGCTCTGAGAGATCTCAGTGATTCTTAAAGAAGGGATTCAAAAGTACATTATGTGTAACAGCGTTTCCACTGTATTCCACCCAGTCTTTACCAGCAGCACACACTCCTGTGACTCAGCCTCCCATACAGTATGGGCAGCCCAACTACCACACATGCCTCTTTGCCAGCTTTATAGCCTGTGTCTCCTGTGTTTGCAGGCGCACATTTATAGGCATGTAACTCCGCCCTTCATGCGCATAGATGAATGTGCACGTATGCTTTGTATTAAAGCAACTAGCAAGGAGGTGCCTCGATTTGGAATAGTTTGCACCAAATAACCAGACTTCTCTGCTTCCGCACAATTCTTGTGACCTTTGCAGTTTTTTGCCACGTGTATATAACGGAGCACTCCTATGTCAGTGTGAAGGCAAAGGTTTCCAGTACAGCCCAGGAGATCCTGAAGGTCGTGGCAGAGAAGATCCAACATTCAGAAGAGGATCTGGCTCTGGTGGCCATCATGTTCTCAGGGGGTAAATTATTTTCTGTCTTTGAATATTACTCTTTTACTGGATCTCCTCCAAAAAGAAAAAGTTGACATTTTTGTAGAGTAACTGTCCTCCCTTCTGGGCCTGCAGCTGGATGACCACAGTAACAATAAGAAGCTGCCTACCAGAGGTGTTTCCATGACAACAGTGGGGTACCACTGGATACTGAATTTCCTCCCCAAGAACTGAAGAGAGTCATGCCAGTGTTTTGAAATGCATTATAGCATTATAAAGCTTTTCATATTTTATACTCTAGATAAGCCTTCCATTTTCATATTTAAATCAACTTGGGAAATTGCTAAAGGATGAAATTACTGTAGATAAAAAAGAAGAAAGATGGCCTTGAACTAGTCATATTGCTGGCTAACAATTTAATATGTAGACTCCCCACTGGAAGAAAGGAAAATGTACAATAAGCCCAAGCTCCCAGCACAGTGTTCCTCCAGGTGGACGTGGGGAGTGAGAACTGGTGAACGCTCTCCTTCCACTGGGCCTTATTTATCCCCAGAGAAAGGTTTATTGTCTGTTTTGAATAAGATCACACAGATTACAAGCTGACACTATTGATCTGTGTGGCCTGAACAGACCCCTTCATTTTCAGTGGGGCCTGTCAGATCTCAGTGTCTCTGGCTTCCTTTCTGGCTTACAATCTTTATTTAGTATCTCATTAACCCAGAGGAAAATACAAAGAAAGTGCCTGAGCATCAGTAGTTGACAAATGGAAGTACTGTGTGAATTAACCAGCTTGGGAGAGAAGAGGGAAGATAGGTGGTATCACTCTTTTTTTGCTATAGGGGAAGATGAATCCCAACATATATTTCATATCAAAATATTATGTAACAGAATTTTGCTCTTACTGCTTTGTTGCTCACAGGCAGGTAAAATGGTCCTGCAAGCGCATTGATTACATATGCAAATACAGCCCTTCTCATGAGGCCTAAGAACCCTGGCTGTACATCCCATCAAACATCATTTAGGGCTGAGAGTGTAGCTTAGTAGTAGAGCAGGTGCTTCCACGTGTGTGAGGCAAAAATACGAAAAACATTCGGGCCTGATGAATTGTGTTTATTTGAGTGACCAAAAATGTAAATGATTTTAAACAGTATTGACCTCCATCAAAACCAACATGTGCCTCTCAAGATCGTACCGCTGCAGAAAGTGACTACTGGGGCCCCACTGAATTGAGAGGTGCTGGAGAAAGAAGGGACTCATGTAAACGTTGCAGCACAGCTGAGACCCAGGTCCCCAGGGAGCTAATTTCATTCAGTCCAGGCCCACTCAGAATCTGGCAACTTAAGCATAGCTCTTTCACCACCCAGTATCTGTTTGATGGCTGTGAAGTACCATTTTCACGCTCTATTAAATTAGATTCATCAGGGTGGGTAGTGGTGTTCTAATGTGCTAATCAGCATGGGAAATATCAGCTTATCTCCTGAATTATCCCACAGATTTGGAAACGTGCCATCATTTTCCACGTATTAGGTTGTCTTTTTTTTTTTTTTGTCTGTAAAGAGCCTTTCTGCCTGCGTTTCATTATCTCCAAAACAATGTTTTATTTAAAGAAAACAACAACAGAGCTTAATGTATTCCTTGCTCTAGTTACATAACTTTTCACAAATAATGTTTCACTACTGCTTCAGAATAAAATAGTGAGATCTGGTTTTTTTTTTGTCAAAAAAGGTTTAAAGATGTTGGAAATGTTAGAGGTTTGGTGGATATTTCCAAAAGAACCAGTACTATTCGCAAAGCTTTGGTAGTTTTCTAGCTGTTTTATAAGGGTCAGTGTATGTACAGTATATAACAATAATCTACCTACTTATTCAGAGGTTAAAATTCAGTTTCAATCTTTTATAGTATGTTAACACCTGAAAAGACTTCAGAATTCAGCTGTGTGGGACCATTGACTACCCATGTCCACACCCCAACATTATTGTACTATTGATTGGCATTTTGTATCAAAAACTTTGAAATTATTCATTCCTTTGACCCAGTAATTTCAGGACTGGGAATTTGTCTTAAGAAAATCATCTATAAACAGACAAGGGTTTGTGCACAAAAATACTGACTTCAGCAGTATTTATTATGGCTGCTACAATAATAGAACCCATTTATCAAGTACTTGTTATATGCCAGGCTCTGTGCTAGTACTTAACATACATCATGCTGTTTAATTTATATGACCAAAAAAAAAATTGGAAACCATTAAATGTCCAACAATTGAGCAGAGATTAAATGATGGTATAATAGACTGTTACATAACCAATGAAACATGATGTACATAAATAATTTTGATAACTGGGTAAGTGCCTATAATGAAGTAGAAGATAAAATTATACATGGAGTAACAACAAATGTTTACATGTATGCATAATTGTGAATGCATGCAATATACATAATAATCACAATTATTTCTGTGTGGTTATTTTGGAGAGGTCAGTTTAGGAGTAAATTGTACTTTCTTCCTTAAGCTTCCATTCTAAAGAATGATTAAATATTAAAGAAGGACTCTGGAGAGGGCATCCCTGTATGCGTGCTGAGCAGCAATGTCCAGGATACCAGTAGCATCACTGTATAGTGTGCAGAACTGAGCTCATTTAGTTTAAATCCTACTTACTGTTCTTTTCAACATTTTTCTTGGGCAAGTTTTACTCTGTATACTGTGTAGGCTTGTTTCTGTTTCTTACTGTTTTTTCTTCTTCTTTTTGCCTTTTCTTGGTGATTCAAGAAAAGCATGAACTTCAGTCAAGTGACTTGGCCTTCTCCAAATCCCTTGAGACATCTGGTCGGATATATGTGTACCGGAAAGACCTGGCAGACATTTTGGTAAGGATCTCTAACCTTGTGCTTAAAATACACAGATCTCAAAATCAGTGCATATATGGCAATGAGTTACATCGCCAGACCTTTTTTTTTTTTTTGAGGGAGAGGGTCTTGCCAGTTACCACCCAGCTCAGGTTACTAAACTTTAGCTCCTCCTGCCTCAGCTTCCCAGAGTGCTAGAATTACAGGCATGTGTCACCATGCCCATCTATCCTTGCTTCTTTTTGATTCGCCGAAATAAGGGATTTGAGGCAAATCTCACACTGAGAATCCAGTTTGTGCTAGGGTGACTCTGAAGAGAATCAGTTCTACAGGAAAGCTCTGTGAAAGTCTTTTGTCATTAGTTTTTAAAATCAGGAAATTTTTTTCATTAGTGAAAATCTTCTAAAATGCAAATGATTTATTTTTCAGCTTAGAAGTAGGGATTACTATTTGGTATCCGAAATATAGTCCCTTTATCCTATCATGCCATTTATTTTTGCATAGTCCCATTCTTTTTGCTTCTAAATCATTAACTATTCAAGTCCAGTCCCTCAAAAGGGAGAATTTATATTTTAATTAGAAACTATCGAGTACTCTGGAAAAGTGCCAAATTATTTTTTAATAACTTTAACGGTGATGATAGATTTAAAGCTGTGTTGGCATTTACTGATTCCATGCCACGTTTTTAAGGAAGTGCTGTTACCAGCCTCATAGCAACTAGGCTCCATCTATGTAGGGAAGGTAGCTGATACTTATCAGCCTCTGTCGGGTATAGATGAAATGGCTTTCATTTTTTTATTTTGTGTTAAATCTTTTCACATTGCACGGGCATTTTAATAAAATTTGTAAATCTATGTCTGAGATGAGACGTCATGAGACATAGTCCCTGTAAAAGCCATGTCTGTCTTTATTGAAGTACACTGTGACATTTCTTTTGTTTGTTTTTGTACTAACCCTGCTGGCACATTAATTCTTACCAGAAGCCAGAGTGATTTCAGGGCTTTCGCTTTCATTATGCTGTCCGCCAGGGCAGTGTTCTATAATCAGATTTGTAGGTTGGTGGGTGTGAGCTTGAGCAGGAGGGTGGGGGGAAGGGCTGGCTAATTCAATGAAAGATCATTGATCACATTCCACTATTTCCAAGACTAGTTCCTAAATTGGCCGCAACTCACTGATGGCGAACAGACCAGGGAAAATATTCAGTGCACTTGGGAAAGATTACTTTTCTAATCTAGGCTTATAGTGCCTTTCCACTGGTGTGTAAAACATTTGGGAATTACTGAGGATCCTTTTGATGCTGTCTGTTGGTTTAGAACCCCTTTGCAGAAAATGAGGAATCACAGCAAAGGTCGATGAGGATTTTGGGAATGAACACTTGGGATCTTGCTCTAGAATTAATGAATTTTGATTGGAGTCTTTTCAATTCAATTCACGAGGTAAGTAGAGAAAAGATTAAAAATGCTAGTGCTCTTTTAACTGTGAATTCTTTAAGATATTCATTTGTGTGGTCATACGGTTATTCTAGGAATAAAATGGCCCAAAAGATATTTAGAGACTTGAAATATATTGGAAGTCTAACCCTCTCCTAGGGAAATCAGAATATATAATCCTTCTGTATTTACTCCTAGTGTTTGTATAATGTTGCTTATTGTATAAATTAGTATGGACATGCTGGATTTTTATATGTATACATACATTTATATGAGCATATTACATGTATGCATATATGATGCACTGAGATTGAAGAACAAATTTGCCTCTGATATTCATAGTGCTATTTTTATGACATTTATAACAGTTATATCAGAATCTTTTTTTTTTTTTTTTGGTACCAGGGATCGAACTCAGGGCCATGTGCTTGCTAGGCAAGCACTCTAACCACTGAGCTAAATCCCCACCCTCCTACCAGAATCATTCGTATGTATACATACACTTTCATCTACTCACTAAACAACATTTCGTAAATTTAGACTGTGATGTAAGACTCCAAATACTTTCTTATACATTTTGGATATTTTCATATTTTTCTATCCACTAACTTCTCGTTCGGGGACAGATTAAACATTTTAAACAATAGACTAAGAGAAGAACGCTAATGACAGATGAGTAAATTTGGCTGGTGGGAAGGTTCTTAGGAATCAGCAGATGAAAAATGTCACAGCCTCATGTAACCATGTGTGGCATTTATTCTTTTATTTGGAAACTTTCATTCTGAAATGGCCTTTTCTCCTAAAGATGAAAGTTCGTGCCCAATTTAGAGAACCTTAAGCTTCACTTTCATTTTGGAATGGCCTTTAAAGTGTTTCATAGGTGGCATGGTTGTGCACGCCTGTAATCTCAGCACTTTGGGAGGCTGTTAGCATAGTGGGATGTGATTGCTACTCATGCGCTGTAGAGTGTGGAATACTTCTGTAAAACACACACTTGTTTAAAAATCTGTTTTTTGGGGGCTGGGAATTAGCACAAGGCCCTGAGTTCAATTCCCAGCACCCCCCCAAAAAAAAACCCAAAAAACAAAAAAACTATTGCTTTGTGTACAATCAGTTAATACAGTTATGGTCCTTGCTTATATCTGTAAATTATTGGACTCTGCCCTTAATCTCATGTTCCTTCCTGTTTATTTTTTACTATATTTTATGTCAGTGGTTCTCAACAGGCAACTAACCAGGCCACATTACCAGCACCACCTGGAAACTTGCTAGAATTACAGATTTTCCTAGCCAAGCATAGTGGTGTACACCTATATGCTCCTACTCAAGAGAATAACATGCCACAAGTTCAAAACCAGCCGGGACAACATAGTGGGACCATGTCTCAAAACAAAGAAAGAAAGAAGTAGTAGTAAAGTACAGGATTGTTTTTCCAGCTCCTCCATAGACCTACTGGTCAGAAATTAGGGGTGGTCCAGCCATTTGAGCTTTCAGAGTCCTCCAGGTTATTCTCTTGCACACTGAAATTTGGTGACTATTGGGTCTGATGGGTCATAACAAGTACTAGTAGTTCTAGTGTTCATTGTTACCTGGGTTTTCCATATAACAAGTTTCGGAAGTTTGAGGGATCCATTTGGCCTTTGATTTAAAGTTTGGACTATTTTAGATTTTAATGTAAAGATGTCTTCTTTACATTCTGGAAAAATACTTTTACGTAAGTATTCTAGGTGAACATTATTGAGTAAGTTATCCCTAAAACTAAGGAATAATCATTTTGAGTTTAATATACTATTGTTGGCTCTATTTTCTGTTAACATTAACAATACGGGAATGTCTTCCTGAGGTAGCCCTTAAAAATGGACTGGAGTTTGTGTCAGCTGGACCTGCAGCACTAAAAATAAACCCTGGAATGAACACATTTTCTTTCAGCAAGAGCTGATCTACTTCACATTCAGCAGACAGGGAGGTGGGGAGCACACCGTAAACCTCAGCCTCTTACTCCAAAGATGCAATGAAGTGCAGCTATGGGTGGCCACCGAAATTCTGCTCTGCAGCCAGCTGGGCAAGCGAGTGCAGCTGGTGAAAAAATTCATCAAAATCGCAGCTCAGTAAGTTTCCAGTGATGACTAGTGCTTGTCCTCACATCTCCTGGGGCAAGTACACTGTTGTCATTATCCACACCCGCACCCTGCCATGATGGTAAGAAGGGTTGGGAAGTAAAAGTGTAATCATGAGTTAAGGGACCAAATGGTTGAAAAGTTCTGTTCTTGAATATTTATGTCTTTGCGTTTGAAGTATTTTTATCTTAAAGTAAATGTCAAAATACCAGAATAAAGCACTGTGCTCTATACTTAGAACTAATAAGGAGGGAGTACACAATCCTACAATACTAGGCCAAGAAAATAGGGGAAGATAATGTGAAGGAGTCAGAGTCACTGGAAATAAGGTGCATCTTGGGATCCTCATTGCTTCTTGCTGCCTGTAGTATGAACTCTTGCAAACTCATTGTCATTAGAAGGCCCTGAGCCTCAAGCCCTGGGTGCAGCCCCATGCTCCACCAGTGTGAGTTTGTCTCCCCTGGGTATTGTCCTCCAAGCTTGACACGGGTTGGTTCTGCCACAACGGCCCTTTCCACCCAGCAGGTGGCTGCCTTGGTCAAATGTTACTTCCTTCTAGAAGCCATCCCTGACTTCCAAATACATGGTCAAGTAAGTCCCCTCTCTGTGCACACATACCTTTTACCTTTTAAAAACTTTTCTTTTTGTATTTGTTAACCGTTTGTTAATAAAAGATTCCTTTATTGAGTTTTGTTAGCTTCTGGAGGACAGGAGCCATTTCTAATGAATCCTTGTAGCTGGGTCCCTGGCTCAGAGTGTGGTAAACAGAAGTGACTCAGTAAACATTGGTTGGATGAAATTTTGGTTGTGTGCTGGGAGCCGCTTGAAATGCTCCTCAGCAGAAGCAAGTACCATGGATCAAAATCTTTCCCAATTCCTTTTGCTTCCCAGGCTTCCCAGGGTATTTCTCCTTTGTGTTCCAAAGTCCTTTTTAGCCAACAGTTTTTAAATACTGCGTTCTTGGTTATTTCCAGGATATTAATTTCAGGTTTCTCTTGGATACCAAAATCTAACACGGCTCGCATCCTTTATATAAAAGGGTTTAATATTTGTGTATAATATTTGCATATAACCCACACATGTCCTCCTGTATACTTTAAATCCTCTCTAGATGACTTATACTACCTAATGGCAATATAAATGCTATGTCGATAGTGGTACACTGTATTGTTTATGGAATAACGACAAGAAGAAAGTCTATACACGATCGGTACTGACACAACCATCATAGGTCTAACTATGTAGATAGTACAAGATCAGGGATTAGTTGAATTCACAGATGTGAAACCACAGGTCATGAAAGCTGACTATACATGTCAGTACAGTATATTCAGGAATGCACACTGGTGATTCATTTTGTGTGCACATCTGTACAAGGGAGTGTGGGGAAATCAGACCGAGTCTACCTCTACCCCATCCTGCGTTGGAGGAGCTTGCAGTTCACGAGGTTGCTTGGGCAGCTTAGCCTGCTCCTGATAGTGGAATGGGGAAGTGGCATGCTGTGACGTCTCATTCTGTTGAGGGCTTTAAGGAAGGTAAACTCGTCCCAGAGGTCAGGAAACATGGAGACGAAACTGACATTTGAGGCTCTGAATTGTGGGTGGCATTTGACAGGTAAGATGTCAGAAAAGCAAGCTGTCTGTGGCGGGAACTCACTGGAGACAGAAGCAGAGCTGGTGGCTAGGCAAGGCAGCCTCCGTGAATCTGGCAGGTGTGGAGGGTGTTTGTAAGGAGGCTCTGGGAGACTGATGTGCAAAGGAAGTGGAACCAAACCATAAAAGATCTTGAATTTCAGCTGATTTCAGAAAGCAGAAGGAATCCTTTGAAAATCCATGAGCAGGAGACTGATAGGATCAGGCCTGTCCTTCAGGAAGGCTGGCGTGAAAGCAGCACAAGACTGCATTCCAGGCAAAGAGACCCCAGGAGTGGGGTATCATGCTTACTGAGGCAAGCACTTCTGGAGTCCGGTGTGACCAGGGTGGAAGGAGAAGTGACAGGCCTACATCTTGGACCACTTTCTGCTGGGAAAATAAAAAAGATTTAAAAAAAAAATTTGCTGCCCATATCTAAAATGAGCAGCAACATGGCTGAAGGTGAGGCTGTTTTGGGTTAAGAACTTTCATATAAATGCCAGTTGCATGGAAAAATAGGACATTAATGTTCCAAGGAGTAAAATGACACCACCCAGGTCCATTCCTACTATAAGATTGTATCTGTCCTCAGGGAAATAAAATATATTCACACATCTTTTCCATATAGCTCCATGCTCTTGAATTATTTATGGTACTGGTCTCTGTCCTAGCCCATAGAATAGAATGCCAACAGAAACAGTTAAATTCCTGATAATCATACTAGTAGGAAAAACGAAGAGAAAACAGTAATTTCCACCATCATGAAGTGTTTTATCTGCAAAGGCATCCGATTTGCATATTCATGTTCCCCTCCTTACCGTCCCCATCCCCCACCCCTGTGGATCGAGTGGATTTTATTTCCTCACAGAGACAAAGGCGGATGTGCTGGACTGGAATGTTTAGTGTCAGGTAGTTGTTCTTATCATGGGTTGAATGACCCAAGACACAGACGATTCTGACTGGAATGGTATCTGATATTTGCACTGTACCAACTTGTGTCCTACAGAAATTGCATCTATATTTAATTCCTTTTTTAAACAAAGATTCAGATGTGTGTGTGTCTGTCTGCGTGTGTGTGTTGGTTTGAGTGGCTGGGTTCTGACATATGACTAAAAAGAGAAGGTTATGTGGATTAGGAAAACTGCTTTTGAGAAGCTAAAAGATAAAAAGATGGGAATTACATCTAAAATTCTATATAGATGAATGATTCTGAATAAGAAGAGAAATAATAAATTCTAACCTTGAAAAAATATGAAAACTCTTTCCCCAAAAGTTCTTGTGTTCCACTTGAGCAAATGCTATGTGAAAGACTTTCTCTGTACTCAGCAGTCAGATAGGGGCAGAATGTGAAAAGTTAAGTAGGCGCACACCGTAGCCCACATCAGAAGAGAGACCCAGGAGTCAGAGACTTCCAGGCAGGCTGCTTCTGGCAGGAGACGGCGCACTCTTCCTGACAGCCCCAGCAGAGGCTATTTCAAATCATCACTCAGGAAAGGGGCTAAATCATGTCTCTTTTAGCTGTCGTGAGCTCTCAGGTCATGTGATATGTCAGAAAGGATAGGAGGCAAGCAGATGGCAAAAGGGAGGTAGAGTCACAGTACAGTACTGAAGCCTGAGGCAGCAGCAGTTCTCAAAAACAGGTGGGCTTTCAAGTCTGAGACAGGGATTTTCTTGCTTCAGTTTACTTATGGAATGTTCCGAGCGCAATCCACCCAGAAGAAAGTTGGCAAGAGAGCAGGCAAAGGGGTTGGGAGGTTAGCTCAGTGGTAGAGCACTTGCCTAGCAAGTTCAAGGCCCTGAGTTCGATCCCCAGCACCCCCCCAAAGATGAAAGCGGACAAAAAGGTCAACCGGACTGAGGTCCAGGACCCGGAGGGAGGGACCATGTTGGGGGAGGCTGCGCAGTGTGACGCCCGCAGGCTGCTGTAACTCCCAGTGTCTCCAATGCTAGGTGTGGAGGCTGCAGAGTCTTTGCCGCTCTGCTGTCCGTGGGCATGGACCTTCCTCCCTGCCTTGGCGCCCAGGCACTACTGGGCAGGATGAGTCCACGAGGAAGGCAGGGCCTGCCAGAGTGCAGCTTCCGTCTGTTTTCCTCGTTACTCCACCAGCTCAAACCATTGACTGGTTCTGAACAACACGTTCTTATTCTCTCCCTTGGCCACTGGAAATTGCTACAGCTTTGGCAGACAGCAGTTTGTGGTGTATAATGAAAACCTTTAAAGCTTTCATAGCTTTTGCCCTATTGTTATAGGAAAGTAACTCCCAATCTGTTAGATGTGGGAGTTCTATCTCACAACTCTGAAGAATGGTTGAGCCCCAGGACAAAGGAGGTGAAGAGTAGGAAACTTTTATTAATGAAAGCTCCTGAGAGTAGGGAGGGTCCTGAAAGTGGGTTGCCACTGAGGCTCTTTGTCTTTGAGGTTTTTATACAATAGAATCCCATCACAGGTTCCCTTGGGCGGACTGTAATCAACCTGCAGCATTACAAGTACAGTCACTTAGCTAATATTGATCCAGTGGAAAAACAAGGTGCATAGCAAGGGTGTATAGCACACAAGCATTTCTGGAGGGGGGTGGGAGTGAGGATCAGAGTGTTCTGGTCATCTATGTTGTTACTATTTAGGGTCACTGGGCCAGGCAGTGCTAATTACAGTGCACCTCTGAGCTGTTATGTATCTCCGGAGAGGCTCACAGACCTAACCATCCTGCCTCCATTTTGGGACCTACATTCTATCAACTCAGATCTTGACCACAGTCCTGCTTTTCCTCATCTCTGTTCTGCCTCCATCTCACACCT
The DNA here is from genome assembly GCA_004026905.1 of Hystrix cristata. NCBI lineage: Eukaryota > Metazoa > Chordata > Mammalia > Rodentia > Hystricidae > Hystrix > Hystrix cristata. The sequence continues at coordinate 79,950 of PVJO010004070.1, forward strand.
GGTTCCTTTCTAACTGCCTGCCAATCTGCCTAACTTCACTGACTGCAGTACCATCATGTAATGTCTGGAAGTCTAACTTAATGGAAATAAATTTCACAAAACAGCAAAAAATCCTGTACATAAAAATATTCATTGTAACATTTTGTATAACAGAGAGGAATTGAAAATAAATGTCTCTACTAAACAAGTTAGCGAACTATGGAAAATGTTTTTGATGGAATACTTTGTAACCATTAATGATGATAGTGAGAAATCCATAGTACACAATCTAACATGGTATTTAACTAGAAAAGCAGGATACAGAGTTGTTCAGACCCTGATCCCAAATTCCATGTGAGACACTGGCGATGTCACAGGAGAGACAGCATAGGAGGGAAGCTATGCTGACATACACTTGTTATTGTATGGGTTCTGATATTCCTGGGTTCTTCCCCTCCTCAAGCAAAGAATTGAATGAGGAGGCACAAAAAGTAGTTCTAAAGTTTTATTTAAAATTATAGAGAAGAGAAGAAAAGGAAAGTTGAGCATAATGACAGAAACAGTAAAATGTGCACTGGGCCTAAAAGGCAGGGTAGGGGTTACCACCAAAAAGGCATGATAGCCTTGGGGCTGGGTATGCAGATACCATCTTCCATGGGAGAGAGCAGGAAGAGGTCCTTCCCTAGAGGCGCCATAGGAAGAAAAAAAGGGTCAGAGCTCATGGTGCCATCCATATTTATCTGGATTCTGTTCTCCTGAGAGTTTTTGGATCTTGTGAGAAGAGGGGTAATTGGAATTTCGCGCCCCAGGCTGACGTCAGGTCAAGGCCACTCCCCCAAGGTCATATTCATCCTCTCAGCCAGGTCAGGCCACACCCTATTCCTACATCACACTGGGAACGTGTTCTCACCCTGCTCATTACTAAACACATTCAGAACTGTCCATATTGAATTATCCAAGTAGGGCTATATCTTAAAATTTTCTTACCTCAGAGGAGTTGTTTTTGAGCACTGTCCAGATAAAGAAGAATCAAATTCCCAACCTGTCTGACTGTCCTGGAAGCCTGTGCCCCTCAGCTGGCTTTAAACTTAGTTTGAGCAAGGACTTGATTGATGTTATGCAGAACGGATAACTTTAGGACAACCTTACACAGTGAATGAATGGAATTCAACATGATCACTCTTAATTTTTATTATATTTCCTTTACTTCTTCAAATGAGAAATGTAAGGCAGCATCCCTACAGTATATGCATATTCTATATATATGCATGATGTCGTAGCCATTTTGTTGGTGGCAGTGTGTCCAAGTGGAATGGGAGGAGGAGCTTAGAACCCTGGGGTGAAAGGGCTTGTCTGTCAAACATCACAACGGTGTACAGATGACAGAGACAGGACTCCAGTGCCCTGCAACCAGAGTGCACAGAAATGTGGAAATGTGCATAGGAAACGTGAATTCAAAGAGCATTCAGTAGAAACTGGAAATGCATAGAAAGTAGGTTTTAAAAGAGGAAGGATCTTAGAAATGTCAGGAGAGTGTTAAGAGGGAGACCTTTTCCTGAAGGCAAGGAGGGAATTATTTCTTTTGTGTTAGCAACAGCTGAGGGGCTGCCACCCCTCCGGCAGGCAGGCAGTGAAGGGTACCTCGGCTGAACTCTGTGGCCTGAAAGGGGCTTTTCAGCCTTGTTTTGTGTGTTCACCGTTGAAAGACTGTTTCCTCAAAGTGTTTTCTGCTTTGCTTTATTCCATAGCTGCAAAGCCCAGAGAAACCTGAATTCTTTTTTTGCTATTGTGATGGGTCTCAACACTGCTTCCATCAGCCGGCTGTCACAGACCTGGGAGGTGAGCCTGAGGGTTCCACTGGGGGAGGGGGCTGAGCAAAAATCAGGCCAAGGGAAGCCTGAGTTTAAAATAAATTTGCTTAAGTGGTCAACCTGAGATAAATGCTAGATACGCTGAAAATCTAAAAGTAATGTGTTAAGGTGGTAAGGAGCATTTCTGTCAGATGGTCTGTAAAGTAGTTCTCTAAATGCAAATTAAAACAACACTGAAATTCTACCTTAACTCCAGAAAGAATGGCTGTCATCAAGAAATCAAATAATAACAAACGCTGGGGAAGCCGGGCTTTGGGGAACCCTTCTACATTATTGGGAATGTAAACCAGTATAACCACCATGGAGATCACTATGGAGATTCCTTCAAAAAAAACAATATAGAAATTCCATTTGACCCAGTTATTCCCCTTCTAAGTATCTTCCCAAAACAATTAAGTATACATGCATACTCATACATACTCATGTTTATACCAGCACAGTTCATAAGAGCTAAATTTTGGAAACAGCCTTTGTGTCCATCAACAGATGAATAGATAAAGAAAATGTGATATTTACACACAACGGAGTGCTACTGTGCCTTAAAGGATAAACTGGAGTCATTTGTAGGAAAATGGATGCACCTTGAGATCATAATGTTAAGTGAAATAAACCAGACACACAAGCTTAAATATCACATGGTTCCTCTTAAATGAGAAACCCAAAATATAAATGAAGAGCAAATCATAAGGTAGATAATAGGAAGTAGAGAGAGAGATCTTTCTCAAATGGGAAGAGGGTCAAGAGATGGAGGGGGATAGGAGAGGATGGGAAGGGAATAAAAAAAAGAATTAAGATGTTTTATGCATATGCGCCAACTCCCCACAAGGAATGTAATCATTAGGTACTCTAAACATGTACTAATAAAAGGCAAAATTAAAATGGTTCTCTAATATACAGATAGACGTTAATTGGCCATCCCTTCTGTGTCCCTGGGTATTGTGGTTCCAGGTCCATTCTGGCCTGTCAGGTGCAGAGCAGGGGTGACTCAGAAGTCTGTTTGCTGCAGTGTTTGTGAATTTAAGCTGCAGGGCCTGTTACTTGCAGGACTCAGACAGTGTGTTCAATGGATGATGTATAACTTGTGCAATTTGCAATAGTAATTTTATATTCTTAAAGAAGACTCACAAAATGTAATGAGGCTCAGGCCTCACAAATGCTGGCTCTGCTTCTTTCTGTGATGAAGGCCGTTTAGGTTGTAAAATGAAGGAGCCATGTAGATTCTGATGCCCAGACTTGGAGGCCATGGCTGGGAAGAACTGACCCCAGGAGGCCTGTAGACTTACCCAGACCCAGAAGCCTCCGCCTCTCCTAGGGCCCCATCCCTTTGTTCCTGAGTGTTTGTTTCCTTCACCATTCTTTTTCTTCTGGCTGATTACCTCCATCTGTGCAGCATTTCTCTCCCTCATCGTTTCTCTTTAGTCACCTTGTCTTCTCCCTATGGGCTACAGTCTGTGTGTGGCTCGCTGGACTCCTTGGCTTCTCATCCTCTGTCTTGCGTTGTGTTCCTCTCACGCTCTGCCTCATTTTTTGCATGACTCCCTCTTCCAGCTCCCGGAAGAGACAAGCTGATGGGCCAGCCTTTCTGTTCCACTGAGTCTTAGTAGAGGTCTCTGAGCCAGCCAGAGTCACCCTTCGGTCAGACCACCCGGGATGGAAGGCATCAGGGTGACCCAGGGGACAGGGTCAGTGCACCTAAGAGGAGCTCAAAAGAAAAAAATGCTTTCCTGCTCTGGACAAGCAAACAAGACATCCTTCCTCCTCCTGAGATTAAAAGGGATGAGTGGCAGATGCCACAAATCATCAGGACAGGAGGGAAGCAGATGGTAGCAAGGGACTGTGAGGAGTGGAATTAGAGTTAAACCTCCAAAGAAATATTGGGGGGAAAAATAATTAAGTTCAGATAGCTTGCATTGTCCGTGTATTGACTACCTGCTATGCGCAGGGCACTCCATTAGCACCAGGGCATTTAGAAACAGTGTGTGCATATGATGAAGGGACTTTTGAACCAAGTCCCACTGGGCAAGAGGGATCAAGTTGGGTAGCACATTCTGCCTCTGGTAGCTAAGAAGACTCTTAACAAGAAGCCCCAACCTGCAGGGCCTTGGAGATTGAGTTGGGAATTGCTGGAGCAGGGAGTAGGGATCCCACACAGATGACCACAGGATCTTTGGATCTGGTGACTAATGAAAATGGTCACATTGTCCTAAGTGGTTAATACAGGAAAAGAAGCAGATTTGAGGAACTAGATTAGAGGTCAGCAATGTTTTAGTAAAGAACCACACAGTAAATATTTTTAGGCAGTGCAAGCCATAATTCCTTAATTTAGACATTGTAATACAGGAACAGCCATGGTTAATACATGAATGAGTGGCCATGGCGGTGTTCCAGTAAAACTTTATTTACAGAAGCAGGCAGTGGGCCAGATCTGGCTCACAGCTAACCTCTGGAGTAGATCAAATTGATCAGCACATTAAGTTTGAGGTTCCACTGGGATGTTGGTGTGAGATGTCAAACAAACTAAAATTTGCAGCTCAGAAGAAACAGTAGAGAGTTGGGTGTGGTGGTGCATACCTGTAATCCTAGTACTCGGGATGCTGAGGCAGGAGGATCACCACAAGTTCAAGGCCACTCTGGGTTACCTAGAATGACCCTGCCTAGAAAACAAAACAAAACCAAACAAAAAAAGAACAAATAGTGGAAACAGTTGTAAAAATCTGTACTTTATATCTTCTCATCCATTCATAGGGAAGGAGAAGTGGTTTCCAACAGAAACCAAACTGCCTGTTTGCTGAAGTAATCCAGATGCAGAATGGCCAAATTAAAAAATCTATTTATAAATAATTGAAAAGTTTTGTTATTGTGGAGTTTCCTTCATTATTTTTATTTAATTTGGGAAAAAAATCCCACAAACATCTTCTTAAACCTTCTTGTTGATAGCTGGAATTTATTAAGTGCCAGCCATGGGCCATACAATTTCATGAGGTGCCTCTGTGGGGATAGCTGAAGAAATTGAAATCTTAGAGCTTGGAGACGCCCACCAAACCACAGAGCTGGAAAGGGGCAGAATCAAAGTTCATACTGAGCCTAAGTCACTATGAAAGGCATCCAGTTCTTCGTTGGCTTGTGTTAAAGTTAGACAGGGTGACTTTTTTCATTTGGCCCAAATTTTATATTCCTATCCTTTGTCCCTAATCATCCACCTGTTGATGTGGGTGAGCTTCACAGTTTAGTGATTCCACCCATTAAAGTGCAAGTTTAGTCACTTAAGGTTTTCATGGCCCTTCACTATTTAGCTCTCTGCTGTGAAATACAATTACATCATTTATATAAAAACTGTCAGCTAGCATTATTATTTTGCATTCAGCAAGACTGTTAAGAAAATGAGCACATTCATCAGAGGTAGGATGTAAGTTTTTATTAAATAATCACCAGTGTGTGGAATGTCTGCTCAGCTGGATTCCTGAATCATGTGGCTGTTAAGCTATTTTTAGCAACATGCTTAAGGAATGTCCGATTAAAGGGATAATAAAAATTGCATAATGAGAAGCAATCAGGGGAGAGCCAGAAGGTGGAGGTATTTATGTTCCAGAATGTGGCACAAGTAAGCACCATTTAATGAAAAAGTCCTCTCTGTGCTTCTCAAAATAACTTCTGTGAACTTTTGGTTTTTGTGTTTTTTTTAGAAAATCCCTGGGAAGTTTAAGAAACTCTTCTCTGAACTTGAAAGTTTAACAGTAAGTAGTTGGACTAAAGAGGATTTATTCTTTAAATTTTTGGTATCAAGTCTCCTGGATTATGATGGTTGCTTTCTGCACACTGTGATGTCTGGTAGCTTAGACTAGCTTGCTTGCATATGAAAAAATGTAGCTTTGCCTGTTAAGGAGTGAAGCAAGATGACAGTTCCCACTTCTTCCTCTCCCTCTACAAAGTCAGTAAGTGTAGTCTTTTTGGTGTGATTTTCAGAAGGCAGATATGTAACCCTAGTCCAGTTCAAAGCCTACAAAATTAATCACTATAAGCTTGGTGTGTAATTAGTATTGTATGCATTATATTTTCCTTGTTTTCATTTGGTCTGAGGTTTAGATAGAGTTTATAGTTTGTTTTTAGAGCCCAGTAAAACAGTGCTCTCTTGTTTTTTCCGGGCTGTCTGTGCATTATTCGGAAGGCAGCTTTTCTCTGCAGTGTACCTAACAAAAGACCGAGGTTACCTCATGACCAAAATTATGCAGAGGAAATGTACTTAAAGAACCTATTTGAAGAAAATAATAGGGCAATCAAAAGGTGTCTCTTGCAGTCCTTACCCTTTACTGTAAACCAGTGACTTGAGTTTCATTCATTGCCTAGATTTCCTGCTCTAATTTAGAGAGTTTATTCTCCTAGGAAACCTTTATCTACTTCATTCTTAGGAAGAACCTCTCTGTATCTAAATCATGCTCAAATTGTATAGGAAAAGTAGATTGAGAATTGTTTCTATCCCACATTGATTTTTCTTTCTCTTTGTAATCTGCTTGGTTTGGCAGGATCCATCCTTAAATCACAAAGCCTACAGAGATGCATTCAAAAAGATGAAGTCACCAAAAATCCCTTTCATGCCCTTATTGCTTAAAGGTAATGATTTTCTATCTTTTATGCTATGTAATTCCATCATCAAGAAATTTATCATTCTGGGGTTGGGGATTTGGCTCAAATGGTAGAGCGCTTGCCTTGCAAGAGCAAGGCCCTTAGTTCAATCCCCAGTATGTTGCGTTGCAGTCATTTTGACATTCAGATAAGTTTACTTTTGATAGTTTTTGAAATACTCAATTATTTCTGAAATGTCTAGAATGCTTAATTTTGCTTGAGCAGATATCAAAGCATTTTACCCTTGACTTATTAAACTCGACTTCTTTATGTTTTTTACTTTGCTTCTAATTCCTGTATTATTTTCTTTTGAGTCTGTGATGTAGTTAATTCAAACAAGAATAAGACAGGCATTAAAAATCCATTGGTGGTAGAGAGTGTTCAGAGATACAACTCGTGGAGTACTGTCACGCGAGAAATCCCTTTGGTCAACACAAGAGATAGGGTGCATGGAGGTTGTTGGTAGAGTGTACTTCCTGTTTCCAAGGTGTGGGGTCCAGTTGGGAAAGTATTAGACAGCTTCAAGTTAGACCACTGAGCTCGCTTCTGTAGAGCACCACATAACTCATCATGAAACCTGTTGGTTAAACTGACTGGTATCTCTCAGTCATCTCTCTTTCAACCCAGGGACATACAGGAATAGAACTCTCTAGAATCTGGCCTTTTCTCCTGGCATTCTATATATATCTTCACCTGTGTCCTTCCCAGGGAAAGAGACTTGGGAATTTTTCCTGACTATATTTTAGTTCTTTCAAGAGATGTTATAGGAATACTCCTTCTTTCTACTCTGTGCTCAGAGGTAACTTCTGCTAGGTCAGGCCTCAATGGTCAGGACCCTTACAAGTGATTCTGGAAGTGAGTTGCCTGGGGTCTGCCTTGCTGCCTGGCCTGGCCACTCTCATCCCTCCGCCCCTCAGTGCCACTCTGACTGGCAGTCAGCTCTCTCAAGAATCACTGGAGTCTGGAGAATGGCTGCAAGCACTGCATCCCAGCAGCACCCATTTAGTTTTCATCTAGTATGAAACCAGAGTCCCTGTGAAACACAAATGTAGTATTAGGACAATTGAGAGATGCACAGAATGCTTCACTCAAGCTGACAAGATTCTATTAAATATAAATGGATGAAATAAGAGAGATTGCAATGCCAAAATAACAATTTAAAAGTTCATTTGATTGAGTTTTTTTTCTTTCACTTATTTGCTTTTAAGATAAGTTTATTCAGGCTCCTGCCTTTATTTGCAAAATAAAATGAAACTGTAAATACTTTGAAGGTTATGAGAAATTAGTGGACAGTGTCCCTTTAACTTAATTAGAGAGCAGAGCTTTTTGCTCTACATTAATGGTTCTTCCCCCAAAATGTTTAATGCAGTGAAGTGTCTCACACATCTTAGCTTGGATGCAATTTTCTGCTCTGCTGAGTTTATCTAGACCTTTTTGTTGGCAGCAAAGCAAATTTGCCTTTTTTCTACTGAAAGACATTTACTCATTGCAAAAGAACAAGTAGTAAATTAAACATTTTTCTTCTTTTCATTAGAAGCCTTCTTGAGTTTAAATAAGCACTGTTTTCCCTTTAATTAAACAATATCAGCTTTGTTCTTTAGTGAAAGTTACCATTTTTGTTGGAAATCATTTCCAAAGCCAAATAGGATGAAAATTTTCAATAAAGATAGAAAAATATGTAACTTAGGGGGTATTTTGGTATTGTTTTGTTGGTTTTTTGAGACAGCATCTTGCTATGTAGTCCAGGCTTGTCTTCAGGTCACTATGTTGCCCAGGCTGGCCTGGAACTAACAGCAACCCTCTTGCCTCAGCCTCCCAAGTGCTGGGATTACAGGCATGCGCCCCATGCCTGGCAATTCTTAGGTTTTTAAGTTGCATAATTATTTTCAAAGTTATAATGAAATGTTTTAGAGCAACTAGCTGAGTTTTTAATGAAACCTTTTGTTCCTATCTCTTTTGTACATTATATTCTGAGTTGCTTTTAATTAGAAAATAGGACCAAACTGAACTGTTTGGGGAGTTTAGGAAGGATTAGACCTCCCCCATTTCAGTTATTGAAATAGTCAATTCCCAGTAAGCACATAGATTAACAAGTAAGTGGATTACCTGAGGATCCTTTAGCTGTCCACGTCCCTCTTTCCCCTTTGAATTGTCTTGCTTTTTGATGTACTTTCCCCCCACTGCAGTGCGGCGTCTGTTCAGAAAGGGATTAATGGGAAACCCTAAGACACTGGTGGGAAAGGGTCCTGCTGAGGTGTGTGTGAGTAACGTGTGAGTAGTGCGATTTTTGGAGACAGCGGTCCCTGGCATTAAGTGAAGGATCAAGAAGTGTTTGAGGAGTACCTGGAGTTCCTCTGGAGTCTGTTAGTACCTTAGAGTGAAGATTATTGTTGCAGATTTGTGGGTTATTTGAAGGAAAGGAATGTTGGGGAGCTTAAGTGTTTCTTCCTCATTTTCCACTTGTCATCTCTTCAAATAGTGCCCCCTTGTCCTGTAATCCTGTTTTATGAGGTGTTTCAAGTATGCACACTTGTCTCCAAGTAAAGGGGGCCTTGCAAGTCACATGCCACAGCTTCGGTTCGCACATCTGAGTTTTTACGATCAACTGCCTGTTCCTTCTTGTTTTTCATGGCCTCATCATACATTGGCCATTGCACAGCATCAAAGCATTCAGCCACTTGTAGCCCTTCCACTTTCTTGGATGGTAGCCACTCGGGCCCCCTCCTCTGCTTTCTGTTCACCGGCCCCTCTGCACCTTCCACACCTCGTGCCCACCCTGGCATCAGTCCCACAAGCCCCTGCACTTCATAGAGCAGCTGCCCCATCTGCTGCCTCCAAGGCCCTGAGAGTTATTAAGAGTCAATTCCCGGGAAGAGAAGAGCTTTAAGGCAGAGGAAATATGTACAGGGAGTGGTGAAGGAAACACTTCAGGAAGTCGACTATAACTGGCAGTAACAAACGTCCAAGCCTTTTTTTTTTTCCTTCCTCCTCTTCTCACGGTGCTGGGGATCAAACCCAGGGCCTTGAGCATACTCATCAAGGCCTGTACCTCTGAGCCGCAGCTCCAGCCCAGTTCAAGTCCTCTAACTTGAGGTGCCTGGAAAGGCCCCGTGGGGAAGAGGTTCCACCCTCTCTGGGTTTGAATCCTGGCTCTGACACTTGTAGCTGGGAGCTAGATCAGCTGTGGATGTCCTTCGTGCCCCAATTTCCTCACATGCTTTCCTTCTAGAGTTTTACTCTATTGTGTTTTGCAAGGATGAAGTGTGTTAATGCAGGTAAAATACTTTAAATTGTGTCTCACGTTAGTCACTGTCCTCACCATCACCTGTAGAAAGGCAGGAGAGCAGCGAAGGTGATAACTCTGTAATCCTGGAGAATGGGCCCGTGCAGCTTCAAGAGGCGTCTATAGCCTCCACCTCTCAGGAGGAAGCGGAGGCCCCGTGTCCAGGGTGTTTAGTGTCGACAGAGCAAGCACAATGTTTGAGCTGCTGGACACAAAAGGTAAAAGCTAGCTCTTTTAGTTTTTTGAGACAGGGTCTCACTATGTAGCATAGGCTGACCTCAAACTCACAGCGAGCCTCCTAGTTAGCCTCCCAAATGCTGGGATTACAGGCCTGAGCCACCACGCCCAGCAAAAGCTAACTCTTCTGACTACTGTTTTATAAATGCTGTCTCATGGAATGAAAGTTTACCATTATTTGAAAAATTGCAAAAGATAATAAAATTAGGAGTTTAGTAGAAGATTGTTTAATTAATTGTGAATCATTTTGCTACCAAAGCATCGTTCAAAAGGAAAAATTAGGAAATGAAGCTCATGAAAACATTGCAGGCCGTGCTGGAAGCTATGTCTGAGGGATGCTGTGGGGGTGGACTAGTACCGTGCTTAGGGCCCAGGTGCCCAGTGTTTTGAGGGCAGGTTTCATCTCTTAATATCTCCTATGGACCCGCAAGTGAAAGTCTTCATGTAAATATGATCTTTCTGTATCTATAGGAGTTTCTAAGCTGTTGTTTTTCTTCTTTTCTAACAGATTATCTTAGTGTGATTTTTGAAAATCAGTTCTATCTGGTTGACCTTCCATGTTTCTGATAGAATATGAGTGTTTGTATGTTCTTCAACTTGTAGTGTGTTTCTTATTGTGATCCTTGTCTGTGGGAGTTTCCTCCGGCTCAATATGGATCCTCTGATCTCAGTTCATGTATATAATTCTTAGAGCTTTAGTTGCTTTCTTTAATATGTCTAATTTCTCAAATCTGTGTCTTTTTTGTTTGTTTGTTTTTTTCTGGTGGTACTAGAGATTGAACCGCAGAAGGGCTGAGCAGGCACCCTAACACTGAGCTGCATCTCTGGCTCCTTAGTTAAACCTAATGAGTCTCGAATCAAACTTAACTTTCCTTCCTCAAAATGTACTTTCATTCCACCCTCCTTGTTTTATTTCCAGCATTGGTACTTTCTTTTTACCCAGAAATCTTGACATTTTCAAATCTACCCCTTTCTTCATTTACTTTATTTTTAATGGTGCTGGGGATGGAACGCAGGGCCTCACACCTGGAAGCCAAGGGCTGTGCCCTGAGAAACATTCCCAGCTCCGTTGCTCACTTCTGGTACATGTTGGGTACTGGCCTGGGGAACCAGAAATTTAAATTTAGACATCTAAATCTGAAAATAACTGTTTTATGTGAAACAAGTCCCATAAGCTTTGTCAGGCTTTTTTTGGAAAAAGCAAACATATAAATATTAAAATCCTTTTGTTTGTAAGCATTTATTTTCTCCTTGGTCTTGTGACTTAAAAATATAATGGACCAGGGCTGGGGATTTAGCTCAGCGGTTAGAGTGCTTGCCTTGCAAGCATAAGGCCCTGAGTTCGATCCTCAGCTCAAAAAAGTATAAGAAAATAAAAAAAATAATGGACCAAATAAAGTTAGAAAATAGCATTAACTTTTGTAAAGTCAAACACTTCACTGTGAGTACAAAATTGTTATTTCAGTAACACTACACAGTTCACTCCACCCCCTCCCTGCACAAATCATGCATTTTCACATTTGATATTATACAGATTCAGTTTTAAGTCACCTTACCAAATGCATGGAATAAGTCTGTAATTTTTAAGGACAAGTCATAAGTTGGATTGTTTCTAGACTTCTTTAGCCTTACTACATGATCCCTTCCTAATGGTACATATATCTTTTTGGTTTTTGATTTTCAGATGTAACATTTATTCATGAAGGAAATAAAACATTTCTGGATAATCTTGTGAATTTTGAAAAACTGGTATGTAAATTTCACTGTTTCTTATTTTTCTCCCTGAAAAGGAAACATGTACTTGTCTCTCCTGCTCCAGCAAACAATGCTGGAGCCCCTTGTCTCCACTAAACCTGTGGTGGTTTCCAGGGTCCCCATTCAGCCTTCTCCTGCATGTTCATGAAGCGCTTCTTCCTGAGTGACCTCCAGGACACTCCCAGGAGCTTTGTCCTGCAGTGGTCAGAGAACAGCTGTGACATAGGAGTGCTCCAGAGAGACCCACCGACGACCAGAGGAGCAGATTTATCTGACAGATGAACTTTAGTGTCATGGATTAAATGTTCCGTCGTGGTTAAGGATGATCCTGGCAACCCTTCTCTGGGGATCCTGACCTTTGAGTGACCTTCTCCGTAATGCTGATGGACTTCTGTGACTCTCAGGAACTGACCCTTGCTCCCCATGAGACTGGCTCAGGCCTTGGAGAGAAGGTTGATTGAGGCAGGGCACAGACCATAACCAGAGAAGACGCTATACTCACGTGTGCACAGAATGGCCAGCGTCTGGGTCTCCGGAGTGCTCTGCTCCCATCATCCAGCCAGCCCGCCACACAGGACAGCAGCACAGGAGAGTGTGGCCGGCTCCCGCACAGCTCCACAACCCCACACAGCTAGCATCTGACAGACATCTTGGACCACCTTTCCACAGCCGCCTTTCAACCACTCGTGGTTAAACCACAGTCCCTTCATGGCTGGTTACTTTTGAAATGGATATACATTCTCAAGTCTCTCTGTACTGTCTTAGAATCAGAGCTCAGTTGTTTTAAACGCTGCTGTCAAACCAGCGCAGCCAGAAACGGATCAAGTGTTCCTTTTTTGTGTGTTCCTGTGTGATCTGAAGATCACGGGACACCTGTTAGCAACCAAAGGCTGGAGTCACTAGAATCCTTGTCCCCAAGTAGGCTAATCTCTAAAGTTTGCTGTTAATAAAATGACTGCAGTAATATGGAGCTTCTGATCAATACCTGCTTGGCCTGCTGGCCGACACATCTGGTTGAGAACACCAGACCAGCTGTGTGGGGGATACATGAAGCTGTTCGGTGCAGTCATCTTACCAAGTAGAATTTCTCAAGAAGGTCTAGTCATTTCTCTCACTGACCCAGAGGAAACACGGGAAAGCAACTGAATTCTGCTTGGCCAGCTGCTGCTTATTTTAAGAGCTGTTGGTGGCTGAACTTCTCCCTCGTGAGCCAGGGCTTCAAAGTTCATTATGTCATTCCCCTCCGATGCAAAGTGAGAGAACAAGTCCATAAAGGGTCCCGAATGAGAAAGAGCTGTGGGAAGTGCCTTCGTCCTTCCTGTACTCTTTCTTTCTCACCACCACCTACGGTCTTTTCTGCTTCCAACGACAATCCATCGGAAGCCTTTTAATGGCTGCTTTCGTGCGCTAAGACCCCCACCTAACCACAGGGACTAAAACGAAGCCTTGATGATTCTGATTTCAGTAGAGATGATAACTGCACCCATAATTCCTTAAGAAAGCTCAAGGGACATAGGTTAAGTAATATTCTATTTAAAATTCCTAGAAATAAGTTCGTCTTTTTTTAAAGGAATAAGAAAACGGGCACGACTATGCGTGCATGACAGGCCCATGGCACACACACGCTACCACAGGCAGTTGCTGGGTCGGCTTTTATAGCATGAGCAGATTTTGTGGCGCCAGGAGCTCCAGGCCCTCAAATCGCACAGCGCTTCAGACCCAGCCTGCCTCGGGCTGACCCTCCTTAGTGCAGAAGACAGGGCGAAGTTGGAATATTTTCCAAAAGGACAAAAATCAACTCTGTGTCCTACCTAGATTATGATACACATGGCTGCTGCAGAAGAGACTGCTGTTCCTAGCAGAAGCAGTATTTTTAAGGAATGTCTCTTAGCAAAGAATAGGGTTTTGTGGAAGCTAAAACAGGATCATCTTTCACAATAATGAACCAGTAGAACCTAAGTGAATCAACTGGTAAGAAACCAGTTCCTCGTGATGGATATTAAACCAGCTAGCAGATAATTCAGTGTATTATCTTTACCGGGCTGACAGAGGCCAACACATTAAATCAGACCACATGCAGTTCTAGAAGTACTCATTGGGTCTAATAAGATTTCTATTGTTCCCCGGGTGAAGTTCCTTGCTGCCTCAGCAACTCTAAATGTTTCTATCTCCAACTATTAAATGATGAAGAAACAAAGGGTTTCTCCTCTTTGTCTCATCCCTCAGTATTATGAGTATCTTCTTTTACCATATCTCCCTCCCTCCCCCTTCAGGAAGCCCGAAGATAAGAATCAGGTCTCAGATTTCAGTGCTGCATTGTGCACCCAGCCTTGAGCCTTACATCAGCTCGAGCCTTGCCCTTGCATGAGCCCTGCAAATGTGCAGGATAGAAATCAATATGATGCCACAGCTTATAGCAAGCAAACTGTCCTGGGAATCGGGGTAAAATTTGGGGAAGGAAATTCAACAATGCATTTGCACAGACGTGAGTCGGGTCTCATTTCCTTTGCAAATGCTGCTTGAGCTGCTGCTCTAATCACCGTCCCATTTAATTTTCCACTAATGAGTGAAAGTACATTAGCAGTACAGTTCCGAGAACAGTTTAATCAGCAGGCCATATCCAAATAACATTTCTCTCGTTTTCTGGATTTTGAGTGAGAAATTTTTTAGTTTTAACATTATACTTTCAGCAGTAATTCACTGAGGGCTTGCTGTGTACCGGGGATCTGTCTTCAGTGTGTGCAGAACGTGAAAGATAGGAGCCACTTGGGGACTTTGGAGGGCCAAATATGAGTGATGATAATTCTTGAATAACAGGATGATGTTTGGATTTCGATATGAAGTAAAGTAGGGAGTTACTGTAGACCCTCCTGAGGACTAGACCATGACAGCAGTATTTAGATATTATTCTGGCACCTGTGTAGGAGGAATCGTAGTAAAGGATGATCTTTTCCAAAACATGATGTTTTCATTGTGGAAAACTAAAAATGGCAGAGACAGGTAGAAAACAATTGCAGATACCAAAGTAGGAGGTAATGGAATCTTGTTACTAGCAGCTGCAAATTGAGGAAGACTTTTCCCTGGAGATCAGTGAAGACTTTAAACAAAGAGAATACTGAAGGTGTTAGGAAGGACTATAAATTATAAACAGAAAATTATATGGTAAAGATGTTCATCTTTCATACGTACCTCACTTTCTGCCACCATTTGAGCCTTTTAATACGTAACACTTCCTAAGCCCATGCAGCACATCTGTGTGTCTGTAGGTGTCACACAGTAGGTGCTGGGCATGCACGGCCCCCTAGTGGTACCTGGTGGAGAGAAGAAAAGCCAACACAAGTGATAACGACACAAACCCAGTACACACACTGTGCAGCGAACAGTGAGAAAGGTGACCCTGGAACTTCCCAAGGCCAGAAGGGAGATCCAGAAAGGCTTCATTTCTTTACAATGTGTTCTCCTTTCGCGGCTCTGTACACTTTGGGAGCCCCTATTTTTGCAGACAGGGACTAAAATATTCTAATTTGAGCTCAACATAATCATGGAAATGTTTTTCTCCCTAAGTATAGCTCTTCTGTTTACAACCAATGTTGATGTTAGGCTATCCATCCCAACAGCCACTACAACTTCAGCGACACCCTGAGTGACCCGTCCTTCCACTGACGTGTTTCCTTTGTTACCTTGCAGCACATGATTGCAGACACTGTGCGAACCCTGAGACACTGCAGGACTAACCAGTTTGGTGAGTAATTAAAGTCAGGTGTGGAGTGTAAATTGACTGCATATTGGTTCTGACTGTGCCCATGTCACAAGTATTTGGTAATAAATTTAAACAGCTTGTAAAGTATAATAAATACATATGTACGCATATTGTATGCATATTCTAGATTCTCACTTTGTTTCCTCACTGGGATGTTTGGGATTAGAGAACAACAAGACATGGCTGGTCATTATCCCCTCATGGGAGCAAGTTTATCCTGTCCAGAGGGACTTTGGACAGTCAGAAACCCCTCACCTCACCCCTGCCCCAGAGAGCCTTGCTTTGCTTCCCCCGTACTTGAGAATTACCTGGTGAGTTTAGCGGGGTGACCCTGGCCCCGACTCCTTACTTAAGGCCTGCCTGGAGTAAGACTGTAGTCTGTAGAAATGCCTAAAGCAGCCCTCCCAATCTTGTCTCCTTTCCAGCAAAACTTCCTGTCTAGAGCTGCCTTTCTACTGAAAGCCTGTTTTTCTGAGTACATTTGTAGGCTCCCCACTGAGACTATGTATGCAGGAATGTTTGTCCCATTTTAAATCTCAGGCATCATTCGGTATGTGTTTAAATGGTGTTAGCATTCATCAGGAAGGAAGGAAATCAACTTTACTGAGTTGAAGGAGCTTTCCCAACTAAGAGAGCAGTCCTAGTGAGTGAGCTCATTAACCCTCTAGGTGCAGGGAGGAAAACTGAGGCCATGGGAAGCTAACTCTGCACAGCCATTGTTCAAACCAAGACTGTCTCACTTTCTTGCCCTGGCCCTTTGCTTCACTCTGGGCAGGTTATATAAATATAAACAGCATAAATGTAAGTTTTAACAGTACAGCAGTGTATACAGAAAATCAAAGTCCCAACTCCTGAAGAAAGTACTACAGACTATTTGGTATATATTCTTTTCTTTTCTTTTTCTTTTTTTTTTTTTTTTTGAGAGCAGGAGATTGGTTTTTCTGAGATAGGCCTCACTGTGTAGTCCTGGCCTTGAACTCACTAGATAGTCTGGGCTGGCCTCCAACTGGCAGCAGTCCTCCTGCCTCAGCCTCCGAAATGCCGCGAATACAGACATGTGTCACCATGTGCCCAGCTAGTAAGCTAAAGTGAAGTTTTTTCCTATATACTGCTTCTCGTGGCTGGCAATATTGTTTTCCCAAAGAGCAAATTAGGGGGCTGGGGATTTGGCTCAGCGGTTAGAGTGCTTACTTCACAAGCGCAGGCCCTGAGTTCGATCCCCAGCACCAAAGGAAAAATAAAAGAGTTCCAAAGAGCAAATTAGGAACTGAACTTCTGTACACACTAAAATTTTTTTGTTTCAAAATGAAAAGGGTGAACACAGGACCTAATTTTTCTAAATGGTCACATCAGTTTATATCTTTGGATATAGGCTCATAGAACTCTTCGCTGTACAAGGACATTGCAGTTACAGCAGAAACAGTAATAATGTCATCATAAAGGTTTGTCCAAATGTACAAACATAATGTTGCTAATGAGTATGGCTTCATATTTCTTTCATCTTTCTTTGGATATTTAGGTAATTCTGAGACACTGACCCTCATTTATCAAGAGGTACTAGTTTATATATGTTCCCAGTATGGGTGTGAAGGTTACCCTGGCTTGGCAGGCCTTGAACCTCCCACTCAGCTTCCACTGCTCCCTGTATAGCACCGTACAAAGAAGACATTTAAAAATTGTCAAAGCTGTAATCCCAGCACTCAGGAGGCTGAGGCAGGAGTATCATCCCCATGAGTTCAAGACCAGCCTGAACTGCATAGCAAGACCCTGTCTCAGTCAGTCAGTCGGTCAATCAGTCAATAACAAATTATCAAGCCAGCGTATGTTTATATACCTTAAAAACTGGGTTGGAATTGAATTATCTGAGTTCATCTTAACAGCTGATCTGGGCTGGTAAACCAGCGTGAACATTCGAGTTAAAATTATGTGATGTAATCATGTCAGTTATAAATGATAAAGTGCCACGCAAATGTCAGTTGTCATGGTTGGGCACATTCGTTCTACCATCTTTTTGAGACTTGTAAACTAACAGCAAGTTTATCTTGATGGCATCTTGTTCTCCACACTAATGTGAACTAAACCAAAAAGCAGTTAGTTTCTCAGTGTCTTTCAGCTACAGAATTCTAGAATCATACAGGTTTTCGGTCATGGTAAAAACTTTGACCCCCTAGTACTGTTACTCGCTGAAATCAGGAAGCCTTGTTGCTATTAACTCTAACAGTTGTAAGCCACTCACAACAGAAAAATCTTGTTATTTCCACATAAAATGTATTTGTCAAGTACATTTGAGAGAGAGCTATAAAAGATTTTCACCTAGAAAAAAACTGGCTGCAATAAAGTACTTGGCTTCCTGCGGTCCCCTTCGGCTCAAACTGCACTCAGTGTCACACCCTGCCTGTAATGCCATGAAGCAAGAGGATGCAATGTCACTGTCCCTCACGTCCACATCGCCTCACCGTAGTGCTATTAAACCATTCTCCCCACACGGCAAGTCATGTTGCCTTTCGTTCTTTTCAGCTATGGTGCCAGCCTCACCCCCGTCCGTGTTCTTTATCTCTGGTTTCTCATCAGACTTGTCACTAGCATGCCACCTATGCGTTCACAGCACACTACCACCTCTTGGGGCCCCGCGATTCTTTGATGCCCTGGATCTGTGTGGAAAGACTTCAGCCCATGTACTTACCTGTGTTCCTGCTCTGCCTGTTAACCATCCCTTAGATTCGGTTTTGTGGTGTCTGTTCATTCAATCATTCATTCATTGTTATTTTTCCCCCAAAAAAATATGGATACCATGGAAGTATACAAAACCCAAAAAGAGAAAAAGGAGGAGGAATGGCTGTCGTGTTCATATGCTAAAGAGATTGCCTGGTTCCTGAAAATTCAGGACTACACGAGCCAGCGCAGTCCATTCAAGTGGGCACCTGCTGTGAAAGGCTGCACAGCTCAGGAGCTCAGACCTGGGATCGGAAGCCAGAGGGTCGGGGTTCAAATCCTGCCCGTGCTGCCTGTGTGACTGCTCACTGTCCTCAGCTGTGGAGGGGACAGTGGCATGGCTTCTGAATAGTACCTACTGCCAGGGGAGACGTGCAGTCAGCACCTTGCTGTCTGACTGCCCAACCCAAGGAACCTGGCCTGAGGCATTTTTACGCTTAGGACAAGGACTCTTGTTTCCAGAATTCTGACCACTGAGGCCGGGTTTCCTGGTACTTAGAAATAGCGTCATTGCTTTCGTGAGACTGATTGTTGGTTTTTCCTCTAAAATATTACTAGGAAGTGACATGTCTCCAAAGGAGCATCAGGAGCTGAAGTCCTACGTTACTCATCTGTACGTCATCGACAGCCAGCAGGCCCTGTTCGAGCTGTCCCACAGGCTCGAGCCACGGGCGTGAGCCACCACCTGCCTCCTGTGACTGCTGCACTTTGAGCCACAGGAAGGTCTCTGCCTAGCACGTTGCTTCCTGTGAGAAAAGAAGTTGCTGAGTTTTATCAGTACACCGCAAGACGTGCACCAGAAAGGCAGCCGAGCGTGTCCAGGAAGTGATGTCAGCCAGCAGGGATGGGAGAGGCCCCTTCCGGATGCCCTCAGAGCGGAGCGAGAAGGCAGAAAGAGCCAGCAACGTTCTCGGAACACAAAAGGCCTAGTTTCTTATCATCTCGCTGCTGGTCCGGTCCAGGTCTGAATTTGAAATGCACCAGCATTGACAGGAGAAAACCTAGCTTGATGCACAACAAACAGAGCACATGCTCTTCAGTATGAGAATGCCTGCAGCAGGAAGACGTTAGATTACTGCTGTCAGGCTGTTGGAGGACTGTGAACACCCGAAGACAGTGAGGACATCTGTAGATCTCCGGGCAAAGGGTGATCTCTCTCCATCCAGACTCTGACATCGCAAAGCCGCGTCAGTCTGGGGAGCGGAGGACTGGTATCTGGCGGTCCTGCCCCTCTGTGCAGATGGGAATGTCAAGGCACGCACTTCTTTGCATCCACAATCACTTACAGTGTATGCTTGCAGGTGGAATTAGTGTCTGTAAACTGATCTGCTTCTATAGGCAAGGTTGATATAGTTGCTTTGCCAATAAGGAAAAAGAGTAGTCTAAGCAGTCGACTCATTGTTTAATTCCTGGGGACATGTTTAAGTTTATAAGAAGGCTCTTATTTTTCATGGGCACAGTATGATTTTCTGAAAACACACAGTGCCTGATGCACTGTAGGCACTCAGAAGCAGCTAAGAGACGTGAGAATCACAAATGTCCATGTTCTGTGCTGATAAGGCCTTAGTGTTTTGCAGCCCTCAGGCAGGTACCCTGCCCACCGGATGGAGTGAGAACAGCCCAGTGAGGAAGAGAGAGAGTGTGTGTGAAGCACTTAGCACTAGCGAGAGTGAGGTAATAGGAGAGTGGGCATTACCAGTCTCCGGGCAAGTGAAACGTGCCCAGAAATATCCAGATGTCTGATTTATGTTGTAGACTTAGGAGTCCCGTAGTTTGCTTCCCATTCAGAGCAGGAAGTCTTGCTGTAATTTGCCTTTTTGCTTTTTTCCCCAAAGTCTCAGAGTTTTCTGAGTCTTTCTTGTTCCCGTTTTTACGAATCGGACCTTCTATAGCAAGTAAGACTTCTCGCTGTTCTCATGGACTGGTGAGAGGGTTTCCCTCAACCCTGAGCTGAACAAAAAAGGCTGTAGGTTAAAATAATCCAGTCCTTCCTGATAGCTACATAATTGTCACTGGCTAAAGTGCAAGGCCCTGCTTGCTGCTTGTTAAAATGCAGTCCTTCCTTTTCTAATCGCATGGACCTTGCTCATTCATCTCATAGGAACTGGTACGGACCTGTGTCCTTTTTGTCTCCTCAGCACCTCATTCATCCTCATTACTGAGGCGCATCCATGGTTTCTGACACCTTTATCGCAGTGCTATGTCCTGGGCTCCGGGACCACAGTGAGCTTGAGGGTAGTGCTGGAAGGAGCCCTGTGGAAGAGCATTTCTGATAGGCCTTCCAGAGAGGCTCAGTCTGGTTCAGCATGTAAAACTTCAGTCCTGAGAATGCGGAGAGTTTTATAGGAACACTCCATCCACAGCCGGTCCACTCAGAACTGCCTCTTGCCAGCAGTAATGGAATGAGAGCTGCTGGAGAAGGCCAGAGACACAGAATCAGGAGACGCTGCTGATGGCCAGTCGAGCTCGTAGAAAGTCCTGACAGTAGTGTGGGCTCACAGCACAAGCACCGTGTGCATCTTGGCTTCAAGCTAGTGACCAGGGTTTGACTGGTGCCATCATGCAGGGCCATCTTGACCTTGTCTCTGTGTTTTACAATTTGATTTATTTACATTAGATCCACATTGCATCAAGTGGAATATTACCTTTAAAGGACTAATTTTCGATGGAAATCTGTTTCAGCCAAGCACATGCTGCTCAGACCCCAGTTCAGATGCATACACTGGGCCACGCGAAGCCACATAGATGTTTGCTTGAACACATTTTGGGTGGCATTTAGAGTGTCCTGCACGGCACAAATGGAAACGGGCTAGGAGAAAGTGGTGCTTGTCAACTGTTGGAGAGTAAAAGGAAGGGAGGATTTTGTTTGTTTTAGATTTGCTTTTCCATCCTTGACTTCTGAACGTCTGAAACCTTTCTGTCTTTCTGCAATGTAAATGGTGTCTCTAGAGATTTCCCAGGCAGAATTGTGAGAACCAGATCTTACTGCACAGGAAGCTCTTCCTGAGGCCCCAGCTGTCTGTGAGCAAGCAAGCCCTGTGGGGGCGGGCCCGCTCCCCCTCCAGGCACTCACAGGGCCTCTTTGGAATCCGCTTTGCTTTGACTAGAAGGGTGGACCGGGTATCTGAGCTCTTTGCCCACTGGCTGCTGGAATTTTTACAGTTGTGGAAACTCTCCATCTCTTTGGAATATCTTCACCAACAGGGCTTGCACAGGCACCTCTACATGGGTTCTTCCTGTCACAGCACAATTCTCCAGCAGTCCTGTGGACCTTTGGACACACTGGCACCACAGCAAGCCAGCCCTGCCTGGAAGTTAGCGCAGGACAGGAGAACACACGTTCCTGTTCACAAAATTGCAGCCTTTCCTACTTTTTTCAATTATGTACACATTTGCAGATGTTCCGTAGACTACGTGTTTTAAATTCACTCTGTTATAGGCTACATAATTGCCAAATGGTTGTAGTGGCACATATTATAACCAACATTCTCTTTTCTCTAGTGTCCTTAATTATGTTTAGAATAAATTCATTTTGCTAGGCTAATATCCTCAAGCAGATAGCGTGGCACATACATTGAATTTAGAAGCATGAGAATAAAGTAAACGCCTCATCTGTGTGTGGAAGGAACAGATGCAAGGGCGAGAGAATGCTGGCAACGACTCTGATCCCTGGAGCCGGCTCTCCCTGCCGCCTGGACCCCAGCCCTGCAGCTTTGATCTAGCCGGCCCAGGCACTACAGACCCTGAACTGTACAGCGCAGCCAATCCGAGCTTCTCAGAAACTGAGTGAAAATACTAACATTTGGGAGATCAAGTCGGCTGCAGTTGTCCGACACTAGATTTCATCTAAATGCTTCCGGGACCTGTCCTTCAAATTTCAGCCTGCTTGTTAGTGAGCAGGCCAGTTCTGCTTCAGACTGGTAGAAGAAAAAGAGTTTTTAAAAATTGCCAAAAAGTTAGATGAAAATGTACTACTGTATAAAGCAAAGCTGTATATACTAAACATTTTTTAGCAGAGTAATATTTATTTGCATAGCCTATTTATTGTATTCGTATTATACCGTTGGGATGAAATGGATGACCAGAAGCAAGGAATCTTGCCTTTACCATATCATTGCTTAGGACCGCCGTGACGTTGTCAGCTTGCATTAACAATTAGAAGATAGAAAACCCGCAATCAGGGTGTCTACCTAACTTCTCAGGGACTACACTTCACAGTTTTCAACCACTGGAAGACCTGGTAAATATGAAACATTTGTTGAATTACCAGAATTGCCATTAACAGTGTTTCCTTTCTCGTATTTCATGCTTTCTGTCTCTGTATATATGACTCTGCTGTGTATTTATCAAAGCTAGTAAGCAATAATTTATATGTAAAAATGGCCAAGCAATATAAGCTTAAAACTTATATAAGTAACTGTTGCTTTATCTTGTATTTTCAAGTGTTTTTTAATTGCCTTTCCAAATATAAGACTATGTTAAAGATACTATTCATGCCTTATCACTTCTTGCTTTTTCCATGATGCTCTGAACCAAACAGGCTGTGTTCCAACAGTACGTGATGCTCAGTTTGGAACCCCAAAGTCATTTGCTCACTGAAAGAGACACTCACAGATGAAGATGGTCTCGGGTACCCAGAGGAGCCTGAGCACGTATCCCACCACTGGGTGATTGTCAGCCTTCAACTCCCTGGTGGGAAACGCATCAGTGCTCTTATTCTGAGATTTGGGGAATCCAACCACTGCTGGCATGACCTTAACCCACTTCATTGGGCTGGGAATTAAGAGAAGTGCCAGCCCAGGGGTGGATACCCTGGGCCTCAATAGAGGCCTTGATGGCTGAGGGTGATGGCTGTGGGTAGGGGCAAGTGGTACACCACATCATTGTTCAGAATCTTCTCTCCGTCTCTCCCTATGGGCCAATTTTGCATCCTGCTCATCCAGGTCAGGCTGGCCTTTGGAGTGTGGGATTCCCTCCCTGCAGGAAGATTATGTATCTTACCAGCTTGAACTGTGGAGTAGCCACATGTCTTTACTCTGATAGGAAATGAAGACAAGTGACCCATACAGCCTGTAGTCAGAGATTTACAAGGTAGCCTGTGCTTCCCACACCTGCCCTTCTAGGAGCCCCACACTGTTCCCGGTAAATGTCTCACTATCAACCTGCAATGTGGAATAGAAGCAACGTGGAGCAAAGCTCTGACCTGGAAAAAGGCTTGGAACTTGAGTGAGAAATAAACTGTCACTATTAGAAGGCACTGAGATTTGAGTGGCTTGTTACTCAGCAGAATTTAACCTAAGCTGACTAATACGGTCTCTCAGGAAACCTCTTTGCTTCAACACCCAGGCAGGCAATAGTATTGACTTTGTACAGTGCCTGACGGATGAAGCCACCTGTTGTCACATATCCCTGCCGAAACTTTATATAGAGAAAGGTAAAGGGGACTTGAAGTCCATCTCCCTGGCTCTTCGCCAGCGTCACTTCTCTGAGATAAGAGCGCATGGAACAGTGCCTCTGACAAGCAGGGAACAGAGACAGAAGCTGCCCTGAGCTTTACGTCTGTCCTGATCCCACAGTCACCTTGCACGTGGGCCTGATCCCGCAGGGTCCTCCCAAAACCAGGAGCCATGCAGAAGATGGAAATGAAACCCTAGGCTCCCTTTATTAAGGATTTACCAGGTTTTCTTCACTTTCAGTTGGTATAGCTGGTACTACTGAGGTGAGCAAGAATTGTGTGAACCCAGAAGCCTGTTCTTCAAGTTAGCAAACCTCAAAATGGAACTCGTGGTCCTGGCACTGATGCACTAGCTACAGAATTGGACTTGAGAGCATGAGGCTCCACATCATGTCCTATACTTTGTCCAAGTCTTCTGGATCCCCAGCGAGCAAGTTGTGTGTTCACTTTTCATAAATTACTTTGAACAAATGAGATTCCTCAAGCTTTAGGAATTCAGTGAGTGATACACAGAATTGCTCACATTCTTTAGTGATACATACATTTCTGTCCCTGAAGCAGCCATAATTCCTCTTACCTCAATAGAGAACCAGTGGTTGTCTTCCAGCACCCGAAAGGCATGTGCTGTGGGCGAGGCAGATAAGACAAACAGCCAAGGTCTGTGTTGGTGCATAGACCCACCCTGAGACCCCTCTCCCGATCAGACTTAGAGCTGGGTCAAGTTGCATCTCTTGGCTTTGCTTCTCTTACGGCAACTCCATGTTTGCTGAGGACCAACTCAACCTATTTTTTGGTCCTTCTATGGTTCCTAATTACTTTTCCCTCTCCTGGAGCCTGGGGTCTTCCAAGGGTAGCTTAGATGCCCTGTGGTTAGCTTTGTGAGCACTTCTGTCATAAAGTCTCCTTATTCCTCCCCTTGGCTGTCCCAGAGGAAGCTCTGCACCCACCTTGTGAGTGCCCCCCAGCCTGGAGTGAAGAACTTCACTTCTCACACGGTACTGCCATTGCAAGACTGAGCCAGGCCAGGGGGTGAGTGGGGACCATTTTAGACTCTTCCCCCTCCTCTGCCTGACCACGCCACATCACCACTTATTTTCTGCTGCGGCTACGCCATGTTGAAGATCTTCACAGGTCTGAAATACTCCCAAGAAGAGCACAAACTCTTGGCATAGGTTTCCCAGTATCTCCAGGGGTTCCTCACATTCTAGGTTTTCAGCATGGAGGGAAGGTGGAAATGCCTGGCATCCCTGGTTGCCTTTTCTTCTCCAGGAAGACCTGGAAGGCAGCCCCAGCCTCAGTGGCAGCTTGCCTGAGGCCACTTTCACAGGGAGTGGTGTTGAGCTGTCCTCTGCAGAATGCCCTGTTCCTGCCTACAGATACTTTCCAGCTCCCAAGTTGTCCTCATGGTTAGAGTCTACAGTGCTAGCTAGAACATGGAACAGTCATTTTTGGAGAAAACCCCTGCCATAGTCCCCTTGTTCTTGGAGTCCAGATCAAAACCAACAACAGCACAAAATGAAGCAGCGAGATTGAAGTCTGGAAAGCAGTGGCCTACATGGAGGCGGTGGCAAGATCTTCCTGACATTTGCAGCACACTGTGGTATCAATAGGGTCACCACCCGTCAAGCCCCAAACCACAGTCTTCACTCCTCACCTCCAGCGCCCCTTGCTCACAAGTCCTTAGTCTCCCAGAGACTCTGCCTGATCACTTTGGCCTTGGACGGTGCGTATGGAGAATTTACATACAGTTGTGGTTTTCTCCCCCAGGCTAGCAGGTGCTATTGAAGGATCTTGAGCTAGGGAGAAACATGATAAATTTGTTTTGCACACACAAATTGCTTTGAGGGCAGTGTGGATGCTATATTGGGGGAAATTCAGACTAGGGGGAAGAAGATGAGGCAGGTTACTGTAATGAGTGGCCCTGAGGTTATGCAGTTGAGTGGGGAAGAAGTAGGGCAGCTGATGAGCATGAACGGATCCCCACTAATGAACGTGCCTGTTGGAGATAACGTGCACCAAATACTAAGTAAATAAGTGCATCTGAGACTTTTTTGCTTACCCAAGGATACTAAGGTATTAAATCTTGAACCTGGACTGCTAAGGTGCATATGCATCCAGCTGTGTGTAGGGTGTGTGTGTGCACGTGTGTGTGTGTCTGTGTGTCCATGCGTGCTGGACCTAACTGGAGGAACTCGAACCTCTGGAATTGACTTAAGAACAAGGAGCTCTTTTCCATCAGAGCTGTGCAAGCAGACCCAAGAGCAGCCCACAGGAATGGAAGCAAGGGCGATTGAGGGCCCCTGAGGGCCATGCCACAGACTTGGGAGGGCCCTCATAGCCCTGGCTCTTACGAAGTTGGAACAGATCCGTGCGTTTGAGACTGGATTCACTTTCTAGTTTGTTTGGAGCTTTGCTTAAGTGACTTGATTGGTGTAGGAAATACATGTTCGTGCTCCTTTGTATTCAGCTGACCTGGGCTGTGCTCAGAAGGAGCTGGAAGGGAAAAGGCCGTGGGCGGAGGCCGGAAGGGAGCGCCTCGCCCCTTCCCTGTCCTGTGCCCAGTGCTGACTCCGCACTCCTGCCGTGAGTACACAGAAGAGCCCCTGGAGCCAGCGTCACAGCCTGCTTCCCAGTGCCATGCCAGCTGCTGCCTCCCCAACAGGAGACCCTTGGTTGCTTAGCTCCTCCTGGCTGCACTCCTTCCCAGCTTCCAGCTCTGGGTCCAGCTTGCCCCATCCCCAGCGCGCAGGTCTGGCCAATCCCTTCTCCTCCCCCTCGACACACGGCACCCACAACTCCTTCCCTACGTGCCAAACAAGGCTAGGTCCACCCCAGAGCCCTTCTGATGACCGCACCAGACACTGAGCCCTCGTTGTGCCTTACTGGAATTCCTACAGCGGGTCCCTCTGTCTCTGAGAAGCCACCTCACCTTATCCAGAGCTGGTAGAACTGGGCAAGCTTTCTACCTTGTTCTTGGCTGCTATTTTCCTTCTCCTAAATGGGGATTAAAATACTACTGTGTGAGAAATAAAATGAGAAAGTGCTTATAATGCGTTTAACACAATTCCTGGTACATAGTACACACTCGGTGAGTGATAATTCGTTATTGTCACTAAATGACATTATTGTCATTAAAACAGGGTACCTGTGAGGGGATTTGCATCTGCATTTTTACTTCACCGTTGAACATGCACAGATATTCCCCTTCTTGCTGAGCGAGACAATAACACCTCTGCACGTGAGAACGAAAGGGACACTGCAGTCCTTTGTGCCTGCTAGAGCGAGACAAATGTTTCCTCTGGAATCCCTGCCTGCAGAGCAGGGCCGAAGCAGGGGCTCCCTAATTTACCTAAACAAAGGTGGCCACCTGTGTATCCTGCCAAGCTGGGATCATATTAATGTTCAAGTATGAACAGATAAAGGAAGGCAGCGGGCGGACCCTGGGTATGTGCACATCTTCTGTTCTTGTCCTACCACTTCCCTGCAGACTCTGTCAAGCTCCCAGTGAACCCCCTTGCTTGGCCCAGCTCTGTCCCCTTCCTGCCATCCCTGTGCCGGGCCGGCCGTGGGTCTCCAGGTGGCCCTGGCAGCGCTGCCACGTCCAACGAGGCCTGAGTAGCACAGACTGCTCGCTCGTGGTGTGTTCAGTGTTTGGGAGTCTCTGGTTTCGCTTAGAAGTCACTCTGCAAGCCCTGCACTGCCAATCCTGGACTCTAGTCCTGGGCTGAGCTGAAGTCTCCTTTGTAAGGTGGAAAAGCAAGAGCGGCCAAAGGAGAGAGAGGTCATTCTGGGCCTGACTTTACACTTAGTGGGTGTTTTTCTTCCATAAATCAACCATAAACTCTCCTCTGTCTTCTCTCATACTGTAAGTGTGCCAGCACCCGTCTGCAGCAGGCCACATCAACACTATGGTGGCCTACTACAAGCCAAATAGCGTTCTAGATGATGGAAAATGACCACAAACAAAACGAAGGTCCCTTCCTCCCCAGAGCTTCCATCCCACGGAAGAGACATCACAAACAAGTGAAATATGTGGTCATGCATTAGATGGTCAAAAGATTCTAAAAAGAAAAAGGCTAAATCATGGAAGTCTGGCAGGGTCAGAGAGGATGGATGAAATTTTCAGTAGGGAAACCAGGGAAGGTCTTTGTGGTAGATTAAAGTTTGTCTCCCCAGAATTAAGATTGAAAGTCTTCACCCCAAGAATCTAGGACTGTGACTTTATTTTTTAAAATTATCTTTAAATAGATAATAAAATTAAGATGAGGTTATCCAGATGGGTCCTAATCCAGTATGATAGATGTTCTCTCGAAAGGAACATTTCAAGACAGAGAAAACCTTGAAAACTTGGAAAATTCAAGAGAATGACATGACCCACGGCCAAGAGGGGCAAGAGTGCAAGCAGGGACATTAGGAAGCTATTTACGATAGTGACTTCAGCCAGACTGTGGCGTAGTGTGGTATGATGTAGAATAATTGTGAACATACTTGGTGTATCTAACATCCATTACCGTATGGATTGGCTATGGAGAAAGATGGGGGCCAAATGTGTGCACATCTGTAATTCCAGCACTCAAAAAATAAAAAGGGCTAGAGAAAGATAGGAGTTAAGCTCAGGGACAAAGATTTTAGTTTGAGCAACTGGCGTGGTGGAATTGCCACTATGTAATTGCAATGAGAAAAACCTTGAAGGCAGCAGGTTTGAAGAACATGAAAAGCACAGGTGAGAGTTTGCTTCGAGACGTCCATTAAACACAGACGGTAGTCAACAGTGTGGTATCTTTGCGCCAAGTCTGACTTGGATGTGGACACAGTGAACCTTCACGGCACCCATTCTCAGATTTCACCAGAGTCAAAGTTCGGCTCTTTGAGTGCCATGAAGGAGGGTATGTGCTTTTGCTTGACAAGCTGAACAACAAGATTCAAGTGCAAGATTCAAGTATTCCCAGTACAGCCGTGTGGAATGACTTCAAAGCACAAGTCCTCTTGAAGCTCTACTGACATATACCAGCCCTTTGGGCAGCAAGTCATCCCAGAGGCCACTAGCAGAGGCTCTGGACACTCTTCCTCTGTAACTATACTTTCTTTCTTTCTTTTTTTTTTGAGACAGGGTCTCACTATGTAGTTCAGGCTGGACTTGAACTCATTGTGTAGCCCAGGCTGGCCTCAAAATCACAGTGATCCTCCTGCCTCAGCCTCCAGAGTGCTGGGATTACAGGCAAGCGCCACCACACCCAACTTGTAACCATACTTTTAACTGTGACTTCAGTGGCTGCCTTCTCAGAAGAAATGCAGAAATATGAATTAAAACTAGTCATTACAGACTCTGGATGCTTCTGTCAGCCAATCTGAAACCCAGTATGACTACAGGACGGACAGCTGTAGGCCCTTGAAACAACCCTCAAATTGGAGCCAGATTTTTATTTCCAATTTTACACTGTACAACTAGAGACACATTTTTACCTCTACAGAAACCTCTTGAGACAATCCATTATTTTATATGGTGCCGTCTATCCTCAAAATGATCCTGTAAGAAAGTAAATTTTTATCTACAAAGTGCTCAGCACAGCACACAATACTCATTTGTTGCTTAATGAATAGCGACCGAATGAGGCATTTGCCGTTGTCATGACCAAAATGTGAGATATTAGCGCCATCTGGTGGGGAAGTGGTGATGTGCTCCTGCACAGAATTTAAATTGTGGTGACAAATTCTGGTGCGCTTGAAGAGTCTGGTCAAACAAATGCCACAGTGGGGCCTCTGGCAGCGCGACGAGGCAGCGGCCTTGTAGCTCTGCTGTACTGGGGTGTGGCCCAGGGGATTATTCCCCTCTGCGTTAATCACATAAAGCAATTTTTTTTTTTTTTAACAGAGAAGCCAAGGAGATGGAAAGCAGTCGAACTAGGGAATGTTGACACTTGAGCTGGTCAGGCCATAGGATCTGTCGTTTGCTGAAGGGATGCGTACGTGAAGGGCTGGGACAGGACGTATCGGGTAAGTCCTCAATTCTCCCCTGTATTAGTCCCTTTGCCATCACTGAGCACAATTCCTGACGCCTGCATCTTAAAGGAGGAGCAGTTCGTTCTGGCTCATGGTTTCAGTTCATGGCTGGCTGGCTCCGAGGCAGAAACATCACAGCAGAAGAACACGGTGGAGCAAAACTGTTTGGTTCTTGGCCTCTGGGTGGCAGAGCAAGGGCACAGTGCTAGAGTGAATGGATGAGGCTCATCTGTAGCGCCCAAGGCCACACCTTCAAGGCCCACCCAGACACACCCCCAGGGTTTCTTAATTCAGTGAAGTCAGCACGTCAGGATTAAAGGTCACGTACCTCCCGATGCCTGCCATGGACGTGTGGGAGAAAGTGAAAATACCCAGGCCTGGCTCACCTGGTGCTTCTGGATTTGATGTTGCCGCCTGCTGCAGCGTCACTTCTGGCTGCCACACTCTGTCCCCATGTCACACTCTGCGGGCACACACAGATGCTGCACCGTGGACAAGCTGAAGCCAGAACACACTCGCTTCCAGGCCTTGGGACACGTTCTTCCAACAGCCAGCACTCAAGAGTGGTCTCGGTGGCACCAGGATTCTTGGGCTACGCGTCGGGGTCCATCCATAAACCAAATCGTGTTCCCACACTTGTGAGCTCCAGGGCAGCAGTGTGGCCTCCCTCTACCTGCATCTCCTCTCTCCTCCCGCTGGAGGTGGCTGTCTTCACACCCCAGCTCTCAGCTCCCCAGGGTCCCTGCCCTGCTCACAGCCTGTGCTGGACCTCCCTCTGCCAGGGGCCCTCCTCACGCCCGGGCTTATCCCCACACCTGAGCGGAGGCTGAGTGGCAGCCTCTGCTGTCTGGCCTTCTTCCTGTCCCCCACTTGTCTTGGTGTCCCCTTGGGAAATAAGCTGTGGTTTTAACATTGATTTGTCAGTGTTTGTCACAAGCCTGCGGTATGTTCTGTGTGGTTATTGGGAAAGCCATGGTAACTGTCAGAGACCGAGGTAAAGTTATAAACAAGATGCTACAGAGTGAGGAGGGAGATGGGACAGCGTTGTCCCAGCTCGGGCCGAGCTCGTCCTGTTGGGCGTCAATCCTTGTGACAGGGAAGGTAACCAGTGACCGGCCCGATGGGGAACAGGATCCCATGCAGCTGGTGCGGTGCCGGGGAGGTCCCTACAGCCTCCGACCAACCTTCTCGTGTCTACCTGTCCTAGGAGCTGGTAGCAGTTCCAGCACATTCCCAAGCACCTATTATTAAGGCGAATGCAAATTCACTTTCCCAGAGCAGATTCCAGGTAAACCACACCTGAGATCTGTGCCAGCAGGGATCGGTCCAGAAGGCCCGGGACCTCATCAGCCCATTCTTCCGTGAATCTCAGGAACAGCACCCCCAGTCCAGAGGGGACGGGTGGGACACCAGCAAAGCCCCACTCAGAGCAGCACTTCTACTAATTTGGATTGCTAAGAATCTGTGTCTGCTCAGCTTCCGCCTCTCCACTGTCTCCCCAGCAGTCCTGCCAGGGGGAGTCACTGCGGCTCTTCACAGATCCTGTGGGGACTAAGAATGTCTCTCGCTCTGGTGATGGCTGAGCCACCCTGCTTCCCCAGCCATGTATGAGCATCTGGAACATTCTCCCTTGTGGCCTTGTGGCCCAGCCTGCAGCGTCCTGGAGCAGCCAGGGTGAGGAATTGCGAATACTGCATCAGACAAGGGCAGCACATTGATTCCTTCCCTCCTCCTCTCTCCTTTCCCAGGAAAAGGTCCTGATAGCAGGCCCAGAAAGAAAGAGAACACGCCATCAGCTTCCCATCCTTCAGTCCTGGTCCCTTTGTTCTTGGGTGTGGGTGGAGTTTACAGCCATACTTTTTCATGAAAGGTCAATTTCAAAACACTGGCCCAGCCTAGGGTACAAGGGACCATGTTTTCCACTGGGGGGGGTGCCATTTGCCTGGGGCTGAACTTGCCCTCCTAAACGAATAGGTCAATTAGGATCAGAGACAAAGCACAAAGAGAGCCTGAAAGCCAAGAGCTGTCATAAAAATGGAGATAAACAGGCAGTTCAGAGCCTCAGGCTGGCTGTGGGACATTGTGCCTTCTCCTTGGGCAGTGCCTGGCCACTCTGTCTGCAAAGAGTCCTTCCATTTCAGGGAGGCCAGATGTTTTGGACCCAGAGATTGAGCTTGGGGTGGGCCTAGGTGGGATGTCATCCTTCTGGGAGACAAAGGTGCCACTTCCTGAGTTTCCTGCTCCTGTCAAGGCCCTCCAGCTGTGGGGGACACTGTTTTCTGACAGTGTTATTTTTCTTTTCTTTTAAGAAGTAATTTCCGTCTTAGGGTTTTTGAAGTCGTGTAACTCAGAGCCGCTTACTGTGTTCTCCCTGAATGTTGAGAACAGCCCCACCTGCTCTTGCTCTTTCTTTGGCCTCCTGCAGTCCAAGTCAGGAAATCTGAGCGCTGCTCCCCGCTCCACATCTTCCTGGTGCCGTGACCTTGGGCAAGTTCTTTGTCCTCTTTGGGCCTATTTTCTAGCATTCTGTGACTATATGGCACCACAGGGAAGGAGAAGGCAGGGCTTGCTGGGCTTACTATGTTACCCTGTAGTAACTGATTTTTATTACTTTGTTCATTCATTTATTCACCAAATAGTTAATGTACACCCGGAGTCCTAGAAGGCAGGAGGATACCAGGCTGAGTAAGATGTGGCCCCTGCCCATGAACAGGCAGCAGGACACAGAAAGAACACCGACTTTCTGAGGGACACAGCCAGGTCCACCTCTAATTAGCTTTGCAAGCTTAACTAAGTTTTCAAAACTTGGAGCCGTGTTTTTCTCATCTGTATAACAGGAATATTGTGTCAGTGACAAACTGTCTTGGTTTGTCCGGGACTGGAGGGTACAGGGCTTCGTAGCTAAGACCTAGAAAGTCCCCGGCAAACCAGGATGAGTTCGATCACCTAAAGGAGAGACGAGCTGATGTGACACATGGGAAGGGCCTCTCACAGCACCCTTCATATCATAGCTGCTCCATAAATGCTACTTGCCTGCATATGTGTGTGTGTGTGTGTATGCATGTGGGTATGTGCATGTATATGCACACATACTCACACCCCTCTTAACATGGTAAAGAAAAAGATAATGTAAAGGAGTGTGTATGGCTCACTCAAGGCAGCTGGTCAGAGAGCAGGGCTCTGAGGGGAGCCCCAAGGCTGAGGGAGGAAGGAGGAGCCAAGATTACCAGGTGAGGGGTGATGATGGGGGAGGTGCGCCCTGCACAGGGAACATCTGTCAGTTTGTTTAAACAAAGGTTTAAACGCTTCCAGCCTGGGGTGGTCTCTGAGGCCAGAACTAAGCGGATAAGATCCTACAGGTAGATTTGATTCATATCCAGAAGGCCTATGTGCGGTTCTAAAAAGTTTGGATATTACTTTTGAAGTCTCCGGACACATCTGTTGATGGTTAAAAATACACACTCTTGTAGTAAGTGTGCATATATGAATAAAAGATACACATTATTATATAAATAAGAGAAGCATAAGGAAAATGGAAATATGTAAAGGATCAGATAATAGGTAAATATAAGCCAGGCGTGGTGATGTACACCTGTAATCTCAGCACTCAGGAGGTTGAGGCATTGAGGCAGGAGGATCACAAGTTTGAGGTCGGCCTGGGCTATGTAGTGAGTTCAAGGCCAGTGTGGACTACATGGCAAGACTGTCTCAAAAAAAAAAAAGGAAATATAAATAGTTCTGTTTCCTTTCTAGGCTTTAGTGAATTGCTTTGTTTGCCTGCTTCCTGGGGGACACATACCCCAATTCACAGACTGGTGGCTTGGGCAGTGGAGAGTCACAAAGATTTTAGAGGAAAAACCTGACATGATCAGATTTGATCTTTGGAAGATCATGCTGCAAGAGTACGGGAGAAAAGGCTAGAAGGAAAAGGCCCAGCGGGAAACCATTGTAAACACTCAGTGGAAAGATACCATGGCCTGGACAAAGGTAGCAGAATGGGAGGTGAGCTCAAGAGCGCGTGTGACTAGAATGGACCTACTGAGTGAACACGTTCGTTCAATTCCACTGACATGTGGGACCCGCCTTCCAAATGTGGTACAAGAAAGACAACCGGGACCACTTTATGATTCTGTGGGCCCTGGACGCTTTGCCCTCCTGGGTTCTATATATATAGGACAGCGAGAACACAGTCATGGGCCACTTAACGATAGAGATGCATGCTGAGGAACGCACGGTCAGGTGATTTCACTGTGGGAATCGCAGCCCGTATTCCCACAGACCTTGACAATGCCACTCAGTCGCTCAACATGGCCTCTCAATGCCATCGAGAGCTGAGGTGAGCACAGATGTGGGAGGCTGCTGCCGGCACAACACAGATCACTGTTTGATGGTAAAGTTTATTAATAAGTGGAGGGACTACACCCCCCAAAATGATTAAAAGTATAGGATAGTGACTACATGAACAACCATAGTTATTATCAAATCTTTTGTGCCATACATCATTGTACCCTTTTTCTTCGGCAGCACAGTAGTTTTGTTTATATCACCATCACAGTAAACATGCCCTAGTTGTATCTGTGATCTGTTGCTGACCAAAACGTTGTTATTTGGCACATAACTAGATG
>PVJO010004071.1:0-114067 GCA_004026905.1 Hystrix cristata
CACTCTGGTCACGTATTATTTGATGGTTATGAATATCTTCAAGCTTCTTCCATTTATTTACTCATATTTTTAGATTTTAAAAGCCTTTACATTCACCTTTAATTTACTCTGTAGGCATAATTTCAAAACAAGAAATTAAAGAATCCCCCATGGTTTAGAGGACTAGAGGGCAATTCATTCCACAAAGGAAAGGAAATCAACTTTTTTGTGTTTTGTGAGATTTGCATGTGAAAACCGATAATATGACACTAATTTTACAAATGTGACATGAAAGCTGCACCTAGAATTTTAATCATATATTTAATCAGTCTCCAAGCTGCATTTTAAGAGACCAAATTATGTTGGCAATATAAATATGATTGCTGTGTATTCCCCCAAACCGACAGTTCCAAATCACTTTCATGGAAACCATTTAGAGGACATTTATGCACTATCAAATGTCTCCTCGAAGCCCATCACCCTGTGTGGAGAGAACAAGACAACGAGAAGAATCTCTTCCCCTGAGAAATGTGCAGTCTGGTTGTGGATTAGGATTTAAATATCTGAAACAATTTGGAAGTTATTCTGTGAACCCAGCAACATTATTAATGCTGTGAAACATTTGAGTAAAAGAAATGGGCTTTGGAACCTACCAAATCAGCTCTTCAATTCTGCCTATAAATTGCTTCCCAATGACTTAGGATCCTTTTCAGTAAAATGGGAACAATGGGGAAGGCAGTGGACAAACTAGAGGTCACAGGCCAAATCCCGCCTCATGCCTTTTTTTGGTAAAACCTGTGAGCTAACAATGGTTTTTATATTTCCACGTGGTTACAATAATTATTTAAAAAAGAAGAATATGTCACAAGGTGTGAAAATTATATGAAATACTAATTTCAGGGCCAAGAAATAAAGTTTTATTGAAACACAGCCATGCCCATTTATTTACATATTATGTACAGCTGCTTTCACATTAAAACAGGAAAATTGCATATAACACAGATCATGTGGTCTCAAAAGCCTAAAATATTTATACCAAGACCTCTTTTCTACAGAATTGAAAGGAATATTATGAATAAAATGGCTAACAACTACCCGTCATATCAGTACTCAATGAATGGGGAATGTGACTGTTTTGTAAGACGCTGTACTTGGAACCAAATTTACGATTTCAAAGGTTAGCAAGCCTACAAATACCTAAGTTATTCCTAAGAGAGATCATTAAAGGCCCTAAAAAGTTGGAATATTGATATAGTTTAACCTACATCCATGCATTATGTATGGAGTCTGTCACTCATGAATGATGGAAAATTAACCACAAGAAAGTACTGCCACTGTAGTCCCCATTCTGTGACATGTGATGGATGATGACTCAGTTTGTAATGCTCTTTCTTACCATGGGAACCTCACATGTTGCGTCACATCCACTGAATACACACTCTCCTCTGCTCATCCATGTCTATCATTCTAACCCACCACTTAAATGGGTTTGGATATCATTTCCACAATCACATGTCTACAACTCCCTCGTTTCCTTCACAGCACACATGTGCATTTAGGTGGCAACTTGTCTGTGATGATCTATTTCTCCTTTGGATTCTGAACTCCAAGTGATACAGTCTGTCTTGTTATCCTTTTATATCCACCTATTAGAGGATTGTAACATGACCATGGTTCTCTAGTGAATGGAGGTAACTATAAAAAGACAACAGATAGCTTGTCTTCAAGCATAATGAAATGCAACTGAAGGGATTATAAAAAAAGAGACCTCAGGCTTTCACTCTTCCTTTTGACCCAAAGTCCAAAAATACAGTGCCGATTGTCAATAAACTTTCAACATACTTTGAGTACCTACTACATTCAAGACACAGTTCTGGGCACCAGGGTGAATAAAACTTGCATAAAGTAATGGGCTATCCTTCCAGAACTCACAAGACATACAAAATTCTAATACAAGGCAGACTTTGAAAAATGCAATAATCAAAGTACAAAGGGTTATAGGATTGACGGAGGAAAAGAATATTCATCTAGGATGGAAAGGTATGGAAAGTTTTTGTGGAGGAGATGAGATTTAATCTGAATCTTAATCTCATGGTAGCTCTTCACAAAACAACGTGAAGCAAAGTACTTCCAGCCCAGTTTGAGAAAAACACAATTAGGGAAGCGCAGAATGTGCTCCGTTAGCAGTCGTATTTGTGAACGGAAATGTTAAAGTAAAGATTGAAAATGTGGTTTATACAATCAGTTTGTATAGAAGTCCTAGGTCCATCACTCACTAATGCTGCATCATTGGGTAAAGTATTCTCTCTCTAAGCTTTAGTTTCCTTATTAATATACTGAGACTAATAATACTATGCATCTCAAATCATTTTTGCAAAGGTCAAATAAGATACATCACATGGAAGGATGCAATGCTCACCTGTGGTAAGCATTCTGTATGTTTCAGCACTCATTATTTTATTATCTCTCCTTGGTGTGAGAAACCATATCCTGTTTTCTTCTTTCTATGTTCCTTATTCTATTCTGAACTAAGCTATTCGCTGGTAGCAAATGTAATGTTTCTGAAGCTGCATGAGCACTTTAAAGCTTCTAGGGGGGCCATTGTGTACACAGAAGCAATACCTAATTGAATAGTAGCCTAATAGCCTCCGAAAGCTGATGCAATTAAAATAACTGTGGAGCTAAAAATAAGAACAGTTTCAAGGAGCAGGAGAACGAGCTTCCTTGAGTTGCCCTGATATTCTTTCTCAACATCATTTTTAAAAGAGCAAAATTTAGCAAAAAGAATAAATCAACGTGCAAATCCAAATTGCCCACCAGTTTAAAAAAATTAGACTCAATTGCTGTGAAAAGGTCCCTATCCTTAAGAAGAATCTTTGATGAGGACCAAAAAAGATCTAAAGTCAAAATAAACACACTGAATCAATGAATGAATGTTTCCAAATTGTAAAACATGGATTCTACTTTTTAATTTTTTTCATGAACAGATGGAATTTTTGCAAGAAAATATATGGCTTTAACTTAGACCTTAAGTTTACTGTGTTTTAGGGATAAGGTAATTGCTGCCTGAGATTTGGAAAGGTGTCTGAGAAAGGTAAAGAATCTGATCTTACCACTAATTTTCCTGGTAGAGCTAACATTTCCTTTGAGAAATAAGGCAGCATCTAATACTAGCTTGACCAGGCAACGGTGTTTTCTGGCTTAGATACAGCCATGACTGGAACCAGAGGGATGTATTCTAGGGTGTGGCTTATCATAATTAACAAAATCTTTGTCTGGTAGCCTACTGAGAGGCATAAACATTTTTGGAAGGAAATGGAGAAGTCTAGCTGCAGAATTACACATGGAAACTTACTCTGGGGTTGGTGTCTCTAGTGACGCTAGATGCCAGCCCCAATATGTCATATTAGTGTCAGGATCCGAGTGAATACTCAACACAGTCAGTCTCAAATATCTACGAGAAAAAGAATGAAGCCAAAATATTGGGCCAAGCCAGGTGCAAGTTCACTATTCAGAGCCTCTGAACATTATCCAATCAAACTTTCTGATATGAGGGAAATGTTCCATATCTGCACTGACCAATATAATTGCTTCTTGCCTCTTGCCTATTGAGCACTTGCCATGTGGCTAGTGAAACTCTAGAAGTGAATTTTTACTTTATTTAATCTTAGTAGAGTTAAATAGACACATGTCTAATAGTGACTTCCTGGACAGTGCAGCTAACACTCTAGCCCTGTCCTCTATCTCATCACTTTGTTCTTTCTCTGAGCAAACTCTTTAACTACCTCCAGCCTGCAACAGCTTTATATTTGGTCCAAAATGTAATATTTATTCACCAACTCTTCTTCTGACTTACTGGCCCGGCCTATCTGTAACCCATGTTGTCTTTCACTACTGTGGTTCACTACTGGGAGATAACCCTTTCGCTCCCGCTTCCTGCTGAAGAAGGGCTGATCCTGGTACTCTCTCTGATACACAGTCAACCTTTGAAAACACTCTCTCACCATCTGCATCTACAACAAGGTTCCATCCAGGTCATTCTCAGCTAGTTTTTCCTGGTCGGTGGTGAGCATCCTTACTTTTTCCTCAGTAACACCTTACAGACCAATATTATATTCATAGAAAATTTAAATTCCCAAAAGTTTCACTCTAAATCTTTATACCCGGTGACTTAATACAATAGAAATGCCCAGGCCTGCCAAAGGTACTTCAGCTGTATTTCTAATTCTCTGGTCCTCAGATTCTACTTTAGGTGTTGATTTTCATCTTATACTTTAAGACTAGTCTTCTTTTTAATTATTCACCCATTGTCTGCTTTCCAGAGCCCAGAGCAGAGAAAAAATATTCTAGAAGTTAAATTTTATATTTCTAAAGGTCATTTATCCAGGCGTGAAAGCAAGCAAACTATTCTACCAGAAACCTGTTTCGAATCTTTTTTTGTGCACTGGTAACAACACGCTGCTTTATTCTTAAATGACAAAATGGAAAAGCCCAGTTTTTCCCCGTTAATTTCTATACAATGCTAATATAAAAAAGGATTTTTAATAGATGATAGCATGAAGGTAAACAAATGGTATACTTCTCGACCTCATTTTTGTAACTGTAAACAGTGAAGTGACAGAGTACCATAACTTTTATGATCTTATAATTAACTCTACCCTTGTTTCTCTATAGTTTAACCCAAATGTAATTTTACAAACATGCCTTTCACCAATGACAGGAGGACAGATGCAGAGGTCCCTCATCTTGGAATACAAGAGACATAGGAATAGATGGCCAAAGTACCACGTATATGCCATGCAACTCCATTTGGAATTCACTGGCCACCTAGCCTAAGACACAACCGGTCTTTTCACAAGAACTGTCAAACTAGCAGGGCTGTAAGCTATCAGGCTTAGGCACCCTGAGAAACCACGTTCCCAAACACGTACAGGTCTGCTCACCTGTGCAACAGGAGCGTAACATGAAAAAGAATGTAACATTAATTTCCCCTGTCCTAGGACTCAAGGTCCTTTGTGTACCTCCTGTTGTTGCATTACATAACCCAGTACAGTTTCAGCAAATTTCCTCTTTGCCAAACTAGTTCCAGTTGTGTTTCTGCCTCTTGAACCGTGAATATTAATAAAATATATGTAACATATTAAAAATCCACTCCTGAATAAATGCAACATTGTGAATAAGAGTTAGAATCATACACACCAACCTAAAATTCAAAATGAAGAGCACCACAGCAGCTATTCTCAAATAAATGCCACAGATATGTTAAGGTTATGAGAAACATAATACCTGAAATGGGCGATGAAAAGAGAGGTTATTTTGAGTTCTTTGACATGTAAATTATTAAACATATTTTGAAACTATTTGTCACTAAAAATAATAAAGAATAGAATTTTAAACCATGGAGAGCATAATCCCACTTATATTAAATTATTTCTGAGTATCTAGTAATAATTCATCCATCTTAATACATAAACATAAAATTGTCTGGAATATTTACTTAATATCAACAAAAAATTCTACAGGCTAGATCATTGCACAGTCTTTTAATTTTCTTTCATGGCTTTAGGAGCTAAAATTTGAGATGTTTTATCCCACACTTCACTGCTTAAAGAATATTTTGAAAATGACCACTTTTATTCAAAAACAAATCTCCAACTGATTCTGCAGTGGTCAAAGCTTCTAAACAATATTATTCCCTTAACATGTTATTCCTACTCCTGGGATTTCTGATCTTTCTCCTTGATCTGCTTTCCACTTCTGTGATTTTTGTCTACCCTTCAAGACTGAGCAAATTACATATGTTCAGAACCTTCTCTGACCATCCCAGTACTCGGAGTATTCATTTTTCTTCAGATCCTGTGGCCTTACTTCTATACTAGGAAAAAACACAATCTGGCTGTAGACTGCAAGACATTAGATTCTCTGAATTAAGTTTCTATCAATCAATATTGAATTCCAAACTCTCTACTCTTTGAAATCAGAAATCAATTTATGTTTGTATGAAAATCTTCCTCTACAATCTTCTCCCCTTTCACCCACATTCTGTAGGGTTTTAGTAGAGTTTCCTAAAAAGTTGTTTTGAATTTGAATTTTTGGTTTCAAGTTCTTCAACATTTTTGGATGAGAAGACTTTACCAGCAGTTCCATTCTTATCTAAACAACTAAGGTACGATGTGATCCTGATTCGTACTATCTATTCATAATTTCTCCATCCTTATAGCAAGTTCTATTCTAAATTCCTCCACAGTAACCTGTAAAAGGGGTCAATATC
This sequence comes from Hystrix cristata, assembly GCA_004026905.1. NCBI lineage: Eukaryota > Metazoa > Chordata > Mammalia > Rodentia > Hystricidae > Hystrix > Hystrix cristata. Next base: position 6,251 of record PVJO010004071.1, read on the forward strand.
TCTTCCCCACTGAGCCTTCTAAAATGTTATCTCCAACATTCTCATGGAAAAATATTTAAGGATGAATTCATTTTTATGGCTCTAGCCAAGAATCCACCTGTTTGGCTCAAGAAATAGTGATTTCCAAAGCTCAATAAAACCCTCCTGATGAAAATATGGCACAGTCACATATTGCAAACTGACATGAAGAAGACTCTGAAAAGATTGCCAAGGCTGGCAGTCTGCCCTCCCCGCCCAATCACTTCAGAGAGTAACACCAACTAATTGCAAATGTTCCAACATATGTGATGTACACTCATCATTTTATTTTTAGTACATAAAGAGGCCTCTTGAAATATAAAACAGTCCAGCCAAAACATACCATATTGCCAGATTGAGGGCAAACCTGCAAACAGATTCATAAAACAGATAAAGCTTCTGTAAAATCGAAGTAATGAGAATAATGATGGAAAACATGTACTGAAGGGTTAGAATCTCTTCAGGTCCTTCAATGTAGGCAAGGCAAGACTGGGGCAAGGTTTTCTCTCTCCTAAGACCTTTTTCACTAAATCTGACTATTACATTAGGAAGCCTGATTATAATTTACCCATAATGATCATATCAAGTTGTACTGAAAGAACTGAGCTACTCTCTAAAGAATTCTGAGTTATAGTAAAGCCCCAATTCAAGATCCCACTTCAAGGATGTTTGTAGCAGAAACACAAAACTTCAACTGAACTAATCTCCTAGGAGAGCAACAGTGCCCCAAATTAAATACTGCAAGTAGAGAAAGGCACCTTTTGGCAGGTTGGAATCCTTATTCAAATGCACCAATAAACAGAAGCAACCTGAATCACTTTACATTTTAAAACCACAAAAGAAGGAGGCCTACCAGTATATAACCAGTTCAGATGCAGTGTGTCCTGCTACATTTCAGAGATAGAGCATTTTAGAGAAATTCTTTAAAAGTATTTTTAAAATATTCCCCAATACGAAGAGATCTACAAAAGCACCATGTCAACCTATTCTGCATACCTGAAAAACTAAACACATTCCTGACACAGAAAAGCAATCAAAATGGCAAATGACATCTGTAAACTACAGAGCCCTTAAACCAATGTTTAGTGTAAAGATACAGAGATCATCCTGGTTGCCTAAACAATTCCTGTGAAGAGATAAAATGAGACAGAAATGTTTTAAGATACATAATACAAAGACAAGATAATGAATAATGAGGAAGGATCAATGAAAAAAGACTCTAATCTGAAATAGGCTACCTTGCCACAAAAGGATTGTGAAATGAACTAGAAAAAAGGAGACTAAAAAGTGCACAGTTTAAAACCTTGAGGAGAATGTCTTTTCTGATACCACAGAGTCTACTTGGAATCACTGATTAGGAATCTAGTAAGTTATATATTGATACTAATCCTCAAAAGCCATAATACCAACCACTTTTCCATGAAACTCTATCCTTCTATGAGAACATGTAATGCTTTGCCTCAAGTTACACTTCGAGGCTGTGTGTCTGTCTCTCTGCATGACTATTTAACCCATTGAACCTTGACCTCTTGCAAGATATCTTATTTATCTTTGAACCCCTAGTGAAAACGAACCTTTGTTAAATGCACCTTTGTTAAATCAAGAAAAACTACTCTTTTGACTAAAGAAGAAAGTTTACAGGGAAAGCAGGGGAACTAACCTATTAGCTCCCCAATTTATTGGGGCACAATGTTTTAGTGCTTAAATAGTCACTGGCTCTTGAATAATATCTTTTAATCTTCACAGTCATAAAAGCTCTGAGTATGGAGGTCAGGGGTGCAGGCTTTGGAGTCCAACTGTTCAGGCCAAATCCAGGTTCTGCTTCCTTGCTACACAAGACTGAGCAAGTCTTTAACTTCTCTATGCCTCAATTTCATGATTCATAAAATTAAGATAGTGATTGTATTTACCTCACCAATGTGTTATAAATATTCATTGAGATAATACCTGTAAAGCATACAGAATAGCACCCCCGCAGAGTAATATTTAAAGAAACAACAACTTGTCAATTTATCAATAGTTTAGGGGAACAGTGTTTGAAATGTGTCCACGACGATACATATTGGGTTCTGACTAGATGATATTAACTACTCTGAGTTTGAACACATCTTTCTATCTTCCCGCTTCTGCACAAGCACTCCCTGACCAAGCTATGTAACATGAAGGAATAACTTCTCTCCCCACCTCTTCTCCACCTTTTAAGAGGAGTTCAAAGAGATGACAGGAAACAGGAGAGGGCTAACTGCTCTTCTTCCTTTGCCAGGTCTCAAGTGACCATGTGGCAATGTCCAGGATCCACGCCCCTGCAGTTCTTCTCCGGGCCCCTCTGACACATGCTCTCCTACTCCTTGACTCAGCACATGTATATTCCTCAAGAAAAGGAGCGCAGCACCCTTTGCCAGGATGGTACATACCTCAACTCTCTTCACGACATGTTGTGTAACATGCTAGTTAAACCGTCTGTGATTCAGCATGTCCATTTATAAAATGGGGATAGTAGTAGCAATAACAATGGAGCAGACACATACTGAATACTTAGAATATACTAAATAATGACCTTACTCCAATTTAAATTTTCACAATTATAGGATACAGTACTGTTATTTTCCATAATTTACATCTAGATGAGGGAAATGATGCCTGGAAAGGTCCCACAACTTGCCCAAGGTCAAATGACTCATAAACAGAGGGAAAACATGACCTCACTGGGCTTGGGGATTTAACTCTGTGGTAGAGGGCTTGCCTCACAAGAGCAAGGCCTTAAATTCGATCCCCAGCACACCCTCCCACCAGAAAATGGCCTTGTGAATTAGCCCGTTTATCTGTCCAGTGCTGTTTTTAAACATTTCTACCACTAAGTTTAGTAACAGCCCGCCCAACATCACGACCAACAAACTTCTCACCACTGATTTGAACTTCTCTCAATACCCCAATATCCCTCCAGCTATCCCTCCCAGTTAAGCTTAGTATCCTTGCTTCCTCCCCCAGCCACTTCAGTTTCCTCTTACAGACAGCTTCTACCACACTGGGCTGCAGGACACATTTCATATGTGTCTTTCCCTCTATACTCTAAGCTCTATGGAACATCATCATATCATGCTTAGTCTTTTCCCCCAACATCTGATACAGCATCTATTATAGAGAAAGAAGAATGAAAGGAAGGACGGAGAAATGTGAAATATTTACTTTCTCTTCTCCCGTGCTAACCTCTCTAGAGAAAATTCAGTAAACCTGGAGGATTCAAGGAGTGTAGACCAAAGGTTTCTAGAATGGCAGAGGTGAATGGCGAATGTAATGGATTTCCATTTGGTCCTTGAGCATAGCGCTTTTTTCTGGATCAGGGACTCAGCATTTCTCCGGGATAAAGAATCACTCAGAATCCCCAGAGGACTAGGTGAATTGATGGTGACATATAAAGGCAAAAAACACTTCTACATATAAAGGAAAATGTTAAGAAATGAAGAATCTCATTGCCAAGTGTCAAATGTTAAAATATTTCACTGATAAACAGGCTGAAATTTGAGAGGTGGAGGTGTCCTAAATAACCAAGAAAAAATCGAATTAATGGAGATGCCTAACAGGTCCCAGTATGGTACACAGATATTTTGCTCCCTCCCCACAAGAAGGAAAAAAAGTGACGAACATGCGCCAGCTTGCATGAATAGAGCAGATTCGGCTTGGATGTCAGGGAACTTCACTCAAATGCCAATCACCAGAATGCTACGCTACCCAGAGGTTTGGCTGGATCACTGCCAGTCAGAACTATGACTGATATCTTTTTCTTCAGACATCGTAACATTCAAAAACAAAAGGAAAATATGTTCAGCTGCTGCCTCTTCGGCAGCTTTGCAATTTTCCGAGGATCAGACTCTCTCCTATTCTCAGCTCCCTAATCTCCAAGCAAAGTAATAGCTTCTCCTTGCCGAGGGACGCTCTCTCTGGTTAGTAGTTCAAGAATTCTTGTTTCCTAATCTCCTTCTGCCAGGAATAAGCTAGGGAATGTTAGTGAAATGTAAGACCCCCATAAAACCCGGTCTCTCTCCTCTTTCTCTTCGATCTTTTGAGGTGCCACAGACGGTGAAAGCACGAGCTATTAATAATAGCGGCCTCTGACTATATCCTCTGCTGTAATCAGCCACCGTCATCTTCCACCCACACCCATTCTCGAGCAGGATCGCATGTCCTTTAAGCATCTTCTCTGTGTTCTCATGTGGAAAGTCAGCAAGTCCAGTCCACGTTCTTAGGTGCTCCTTTCCAAATGAAGCTGGCCACAGAGACCGATCCTAAATTGTCCCCGGTCACTGGTAGTCACCACTCATGGAACATTTTTTAGGAGCAGTAAATGTAGAATGCCACAGACTCTTACCACCTTTCTCTACTCACCGCCACTGATGACAAGGACAGGATCTTTCTCTTTCTTGTAGTACTGAGACTTCAACCTACAGTCTCTACCACTGAGCCACACCCCTGCCCAGACAAGTCATTTTTACATAAAGAATGACTTTGCTTCTGTTCTCTGGAGGTAATGAAGCCGGGGCCATCCAAATCTGATAAATGCCTGCTGCCCTTCCGGGGATGATTCATAGTAGTCCCCCAGGGCTGTGACAGGGTTGGCTATAGTTAGACAAACTTCAGAGTTTTTTTTGTTGTCATTTTTCTTTAGGGTTTTGTTTTTGGTATTTTGTTTTGTTTTGTTTTGTTGGGTTTTTGTTTTGTTTTGTTGGGTTTTTTTGTTTGTTTGTTTGTTTGTTTGTTTTTGGTGCTGGGGCGCGAACTCAGGGTCTTGCACTTCTCTACCACTGAGCTAAACCCCCAACCCCGACCTTCAGGGTTTTTGATAGTCAGTCTATGATCTATTCTCTATAACACACATATAGATGCTTCTGATAATTAAGTAGGATCAAATGAAATCAAATGGATAAAATGAATTACATTGTACCTTTTGAGATATAAAACCTGGGTTTCATATGCCTTAGACCAATACCTGAATTCTTGGGTGCACCATAGATGACCTATAATTCTTAGGTAAGACTGATGTTTGCCACCACTGAATATCAGTTTATTTGGTTACATGCTGTCTGTCTATACTGCACAATGAAAAAAGTGAAAAGGAAATCTGAGCACAAGATCTATCCAGCAGCATACAGCTTTGCACTTCAAGTTTCTTCTCTAAACTCTGGCAAGCACATAGTGCTACCTGGTCTAAGGCAAAGACACTAATACCTGACTTTTTTCAGCTTTTCGAACAGACTAGACCTTGCACTACCATGACACAGAGCTTTAATAAACCTCGACTAGTCTGCTTCACCTTCACCTACCACATTTTTCTCTTAGATAATCCCCTCAATCCTGTAAGCCTCATCTCAGCTGCGGTATTTTACAGAAGTCTGTCTTGACCCTCATATTACTGTGGCTCTCACCTATTTTATGCCTTCATAACAACTTAACTTGAACCCTGGTAGAAAGCATGACTCTTTTGACCATCTAAGTGTTTTTCCCCAAATGAGTGAAAATAGACTCTTCCTGCCTTGGTCTTTGTATGACCCCAATACCTCACTCACCGACAGGCATGTGGTAGTTACTGGATACATGTTTATTAACTCAGTCTTTGTCTGAAAAATCTGCTCACTTTCAGAACTCAATAGTTAAACTATATTGTATGAAAGGAATTTGTAAACTGCAAAAGTAAATTGAAAAATTCTATAAAAATCTATGTACCACCGTTATTTATACATGTTATAGATTCCAACTCGCTCAAAATGTGGCTAGGTCTCTAAGTGCTGACTGAGACTGTGGTGGATGATTTTTTTACTATTTCTTGGGATGTGGCTGACATGTGAATATTATCCTTCCCTTTATGGAAGAAAGAACAACATGAAAGTAGGATTAGAGTTCATAGCAACACTGAAAATTACCCCAAAATTTAGTGATTTAAAACTACAGGAAACATTCTTTTTTCAGTTTTTATAGAGAAGAAATTTAAGAGTAGCTTGGCTGAGAGTGTCTGGCTCAGATTCTCCTGTGAAGATACACTCGGATATCTGCTGGGGCTGCAGTGACCTGATGGCTTGGGGAGGATTCGCTGACCCATTTCTTAGATGCCTCACTCACGTGGCTGACACATGACACGTGACAGTTCCTATGGACGAGAGGCTGCAATCTCTCCCCACAGACCTCCACGTGAGGCTGCTCATGTGTCCTTGTAACACAGGAGCTGGCTTCCCTCAGAGTAAGTCATTAGGGGAAACAAGACGGAAAACACAAGGCCCATTAAAACCAAGCCTTGAAAAATCACACACCATGTTCTCTATCACACTCGCTCTGTCACAGTGGCACACCCTGACTCACTGTGAGACTACACAAAGGCATTGAGAGGTGAAGAAGATGAAGAGTTTTTGAGTCTGGCTTCTAGAGACTGTCTTTTCCTCTAATTATGGTCATTAGCGCAGGGCTTCATGCATGGTGTGTACTCTAAAATAAAAAGTGATTAAAGGGATCCATGGGTGGAATCGTGAATAGACAAAAGTTGGAATCGTGAACCAAAGAATGGATGCTGTATGGCTTCTGGTTCTATAATGGAAAAACTAGGGGAATGCCAAAGCCATAAATGAGACAACATATATACATTCCCTAATCACCACAACAAGGAAGATTACAACTTTACTGGTTTCAGAAAAAGGGTTTTGTGACAGCGGGAGAAGATGTGTGTCCTCGGAGCAGTTCCCAACTTTCTGAACCCAGTCTTACTTTTTCCTGATGCTCCAGTATCACTGAGAACAAAATGCATAGATAATGGAATTTATTTTTTATATAAACAAAATGATAATAAGCAGCTCAGAAACTGCCCAAATCTACTTTCTTATATTAATCTTGTTATGGAAATTTCACAATTTAGTGACATTTGTGAAAGTTATACAAATACAGTAAGCAATAAAGTGGGATTTGAGCTCTTAGAATTTTTGACTAACATAAGCATTACTGTAATAATCATTTCAAAGTCCTAATAATAATATTATTTGCATTTTTGACCCTGTTTCTGAAAGAATTTCTAAATACTTGTGTAAGTAGAGGTCATTCAGAGTAGAAGGGAACTTTATGGACCAGAATTGATCCATATTTGAACTTTTAAATTCACCCTAGAAATATAGCTCTGACCCTATAGGAGCTGATGATCTAGTGAACCCAAGAACAACACAGTATTTCAATGAAGATAAATCATCGACTCTACAAGAAACAAACCAAAACTGGTAATTATCATAGTCACTCCTTCTCCCTCACTTCCCTTATCCAGCCCATCGATATCTCTACACTCTGTCCCAGATGCCTTTTCTGCACTCTGTCCCAGAATCACATATGACCTGGTCCCAGTGTTAAGTCTCTGTCTTCACCTCACAAGATTCCCTCCTCACTCTGTGTCTCAGTCTTCTTTGACTCCTACTTTGCAAGCTTCTGCTACTTGCTTCTGTGGGCTACTTTGTCATTACATCCTTTCACTGAGACACCACTTCAAGGAAGGCTTCCCTGGACTCCAGTGGAAATTAATTCTTCCTGTTTTATACACTATAGCACTAATGCTATAGTGTCTCCTTGAAAGCTCATATCACTGGTAGTTTCTATCCCCTGAACTTGGGCAGGTATAATCTTCATGTTTCCCCCATCCCCACTCTATAGGTACAGATGGTGGCTACTTTGCTCTTTATTACAGTCAGTGCTCGACGCAAAACTGATGACTACTAAGTATATTTAGTCGAATAAAAGGAGATCTAAATACATGGTAGAAAGTAGCTCAGAGTGTGGAAGACTCTGTTACACTTGTTCAAGAAAGAAGAAAATGGAAAAACAAAAGCATGATGTTTCTATTGATGAATTATTGTACTACTATCAATGGCTGGAATAACAAGAGACTGAATCTATTTTGAACAATATGGAAGTGGGTATCCCCATCTTCATTTATGACATTTTTTACAGATTGTAATTGTCTTTCTAGTCAAGTATGAAATGTAACTTTGTTGATGGTAGGTTTTTACCCATTTAGAAGGTTTCCAAGCTTTCTATAGAGTTGGAGAGAAAGAGGATGTAAGGGGAAACTATGTTACATCAATAGGATGTAGAATACATCCACCACTGTCCATAAGGTATTCTCCATCACCTACAAATAAGCCACATCTAGCTAACTTTACCCAATATGTGTACATTTCCTTAAAAAAGAAAGATGCCACACAATTAAGTAGAGTTAAAAAAAGAAACCCAATGTTTCTCAGAAAAACAGGAAAGTATTATAGAAAACTACATTAAGTGCACCAGGCCAATGTAGAAATTCAAATGGAATAAATATATTCATATTAAAAGTAGGTAGCTTACAGAATTTATGTTCTATAGTAAAGTTAGCAGCAGGCATTTATATAGAATGACAGCCTTGACTATAGATAGAAGTAATTTCATATACTTCCACTTTTTGAAAGTATTTTTATGCTTTTTATTCATTCTAGCAAATTCTAAATATGAATTCCAAATTTCCATTAGGACAATTACATATAAAACAAAAGAATTTTAATGAGTTTTAGCCTCCAAATACCCAGAGGTACAAATCTACATTAAGGATTAATGACCTGTCAGCTTGTACTTAAAGGAGAGAAGAGACACTTTAGTTGAAGACATTGAAAAATAAAAAGAGTCCAAAGTAAGAAAACTTACCATTTTTCCCCTTCATGTCATAAAATGAACTGACTTGATTTATTTGCTTTAAATTGACCAAAAGAAAAATGTATTAAGTGGCTAGCCTTTTAAGCAAAAACTCATTCTAGGCAAAGTTTTATGACAAAATTAGAAAGTCTGGTCAGAAATACACTTTAAGTCACTTAAATGACCCTGCATTAATGTCAGAGTCAAACAGTATAAAAAAGAGAACCTATTTACATTTTCAGCTTAACAAAATGTCTCCAACGACTGCTGTAACGCTGAAGGAGTGCCCCCCTCTCTTAACCAAGCATATCTAGTGGTAGGTGCCATAAAAATACTTGAATAGCTATTTCAAACCATCAGTGCAATTTAATCCTTATTTTTTAAAGACTTATCTGTTTCAAGTAAAAGTTAATGCTTGGTTTTCTGACTCATTTGCACTTGATAGCTGGCCATGCCAGAGAAGCCCTATGTGAGATGCCAGGACTCTTTTTTCCCCTCTTTGAGAAGCAGTATTATGACAGCAGGAGCCAGAATCCAAAGGCTGAAAAGATCAAGTTGAATTTGAAACTCAGAACCTTCAGTGTTTAAAAAGATTCCAAATTTGGAAACTTGCATTCTCCCAACCCCAGCATTTTATGATGCCAAAACACAAGGAAAACAAGTCATGGCATTGCTCCATTTTCCTTTTCCATCATGCGAATCCATCTTCCCTTCTGTGGACAGGCACTCATAGGAAAGAAATGAATGGATTCCACCTTCACCTTCAGAAAGAGATGGTCTCCACTGCCTGCTCAACTGATCAGCCTCAGCCTGACTCTAAACTCACTCCTGGAAAACATCTAGGGGTCACAGACAATCGAATCAAATCAAATCAAACCAGCTTCACCTCGAAAATGTAAAATATATCTGGATATGAGTAATTGATTTCTCCAACTTTGTGTATAAATATTTAGTGTTGCAGAGAAAGAAAAGCACTGAGGGGGAAGATGCATACTGGGTGTTAAATAGACCTAAACAGATGTACTCAATGTGTACTTGAGTAGTTTTCTTTAATAACACTTTTGCTTTTCTAGTGTCGCTCAGAGCCAGGAACTCTTTCAGGGCACATCATTAAACGAGAAGGTCCTGGAAAGATGTTAAATCCTCAACAAATCTTTATCACACTCACAGTTCTATATATCACCAGAGCATACATTTAAAAGTTTCCATGACAGAATTGACCTAGAACTTCCTGCCTTCTAGGTATTTTATGCAGTCACTGACAGAAGTGTGTAAAAATCAATTTATGTTCAATAAGGTAAATGTCAATGACATGAGGAGCCAATGGAATAGTTTATTTCCAGACATTCAAATTTTGATAGCTGATGACCTTAAATATTATTTAGGCATGACCCAAAAGTTCAGAGACATTAAATAACCTACAATAAACTGCAAGAGACTTCTAAAGTCATGGCGTTCTTCCACACAGCAGCTTTCCAAGGCTCACAACTCTCTGCAGAAGAGAAGTTCATTACATTAGTTTGGCATTTCAGATGGTTCTAAACTATCCTTTTAACCTAATATCACCCACTCATCACTCACGCCCTGCGGCCAAAGAATCCAACTATTCCTTGTCACTGACTACATACTGCATTTTCTCACCTTCGCCCTATGGTGCTCCCTTTTACGCCCTCTGTCATTTGATTCTACAAGTCTAAATTGGGACAATTTATTTGGAAGGTAGTTTGGTAGTAAGCATATAGTCCATTAATATCATTTTATACTGATAGCCTAACAATTTTATTTCTAAGTCTCAGAAATGATCAGAGCCATAGAATTCTTAAAGTGCACAGCAGTATATTTTATAACAGAAAAATAAAACCTTGAAATGTACCTAAAACCCAGGTAGGAGATTGTACTAAAAATCATTAGTCAGCTAAATAATGCATTAATTATTATTTGTTTAAGTGATGATAACAGCGAGTTTTAATAGGAAGGAGAAATGTTTAACATTTTAAAGCAAAATAGCACAGCAGAAAATTGCATATACATAATTTAATATTTATGTTAATAAATTTGGAAAATACTAGAAGAAAATATACCAAAATTGTATTAGGGCTGAGGATTTAGCTCCATAGTTAGAGACCTTGCCTAGCAAGCGCAAGGCCCTGAGTTCGATCCCTGGCACCACCAAAAAAAAAAAAAAAATTGTATCAGTATTTCTAGATTTTAAGATTCAAGTGAAGGCTTTCTGTTACTTTAAATTCTCCTCTATTTTATACAACTCCTGCATGTATTAATTTCATCAGAGAAAATAGCACATTGAAAAGATATTTTTTTAATCCTGCATTTTAAGAAGATGTTCATTTGTTACCCTCTATGAAACCTTCTCAAATGGTCCTTGATGGAATTAATTCCCTGCGTCTCCGTGGTCCCATAATATGCCATATTTCCTACTATTTTTTAATTTCATTTTCTGCTTAATGTAGTTGCTGAGTTTAATTGAAAAACACAAGTAATATGGATCCATGTCTTAGAAATTCTAAAAATAGGCCCAATTAGAGAAGAGGTTTCCATCTATATTAGATACTACCTATAATACTGGTCTATTTTCAACATTGCCTTGTTCAATACGAGCACATCTGCTTAATATCAGAGTTCCCTTTCAACTCCCAGTATCGAGCTTACCTTTTCTCACAGCTCTACATCTGCAATTTGCTTGATAACTGATACCATAATTACAGCCTGTCTTCCCACTAAATGTTGTATTAAGATTATGGAACAAGATGCTAAGGTATATGCAGGGTAGAAAAACTAAGTCACTGATTTTATCACAAGCACACGAAGAAAAATCATGGGATAATTTTCCCAACAAGCTTGTTTTGTTTTCCTTCCAAATTGAATACATAGATGCTTTAGGAATTACGGCCACAAATTTTACATTACATAGTATTTTATAAAATTCTCAGATTAGTCCTTAAACAACAATATTTGCAGTATTATATGTGCATATAAAGAGAGTATATCTTTATTTAAGGCTTTGGAGGATTCGTGCCATATAAAATATATAATATCTAAGTAAATTTGAATTTTGCATGAATATTCATAATTTGTTCATATGTGTATGTCTTCTGCAATATTTGGAACATGCTTCTACCAAAAAGTTGTGTTCATCTGAGACTCAAATTTAACTCAGTGAAAAAAAAAAATTAACTCAGTGATCTGTATTTTTATTTGCTAACTCAGGCAACTCTTAGTGGGGGAGTGATTAATATCAAGAGGTTCCACAATCTGGCTAAATAACCTCTCAAACAGACTCCTGAGTAACATTTCATTTCAACTCAGCAGATAGTGAACTCAAATATTTGAATTCCCCACATCTTTTCAAACCAAGCTTTTAAAAACTCCACCAATATTAATGCCAAGGAATCACCAGGACTTTCTAACCTCTCCAAGTTCTGGAGCCTGAATTCCTGCCAACTCTACATGGGAAAATCACATACAAATTATCAAGTTCTGTTGTGCCTTATGGTTTTATTTTTATGCATTTATACTTAACAGAGGAGCAAGAGATTGATTTTATGAGCTCAGAATTTTTCAAAGTATTTACGGCACACTAGAGAACCAAATCTAACGTGCCCTTGTTCTTTTATAGAGCAGTAGAAAAGGGTATATCTAATATTTGTCATTTTTGGAATCTTCCTTGACATTAATAGAACTATTTGCTTCAGACTTTCTCCATAATAATGTGACTTCGTTTTCCTCAGCCCATTTTTATGGCTCTTCTTCAGTGTACTATGTGATGCTTAAAACCAGTGTGCAAAACAGTGAATCATTATTCCCACTTTGTTTCCCAAAACTTTACCTTTTCCAATCAGAAACCCTAATAAGGAAGCAGATTTATCCTGAATGTGACTTTTTGCCACCCACTATTGCTGTACTTTAACAATCGCATTTTCATTTCACCTCTTCAACATATCTGAGTGGTCTTCATTCTCTCTTTTCATCTTAGTATCTCTGTCTCGGTCCAGACTCTGCTGAGCTGTCTCTTGATCAGGGTTTGTTAAATCTCAGTGTGCTTATGAATCGTTTGCATAACTGGTTACAATGCAGATTCTAAATCCACAGTGGGATGGACCCAAGAATTCCTGGGTCCCCTTGGTGGTACTGTACTGATGTTGTTGGTCCAGAAATCATCCTTTAAGTAGCAAGGCTAGTTTATTTTTGCAGGTAAGTCTTCTTTCTTTTCCAATTAATTACTATCACTGTTCAGGGTAAAATTTCTGTATGACTTCTTTTGTGTATTGATTGCCAAGATATAAACCACCCACTCTAGCATGACAGTTTTATGTCCTGTTCCTCCCCATCCAGAAGATCTGCCTTCTAACCTCTAACCCCTCTCTACTTCTTTTGACACCTGAAACTCTTCTTTCCTACTTCTAGGCTTCTGTATGTTTCAGTCCCTCATCTAAAAGTGTGCTTAGAGTAATATTCTTTGCCTGTGTGGCTCTGTATTCATGAAACTCGAATGCCACCCTTTCTCTGTGAAACTTTCTATAGCCCCTCAGGACCAACTTCAGTATGATTTCCAATATTCAACTGTTTCACCATTTCAAATGTTTCCTTTAGTTTAAGGTCATTCAAAATATAAAACACATAAAAATACTCTTGGTGTAGAATAAAACTCGTTAGACAAAAACCTTCCTTCCTTTATATTAAATATATATCTGAATCATAGTGGTCCTATATAAAGAGTCTCTCTTTAAGGACGGTATGTCAGGTGCACAGGTCCTAGTCAGTATAAACCTTGTTCACAATTTCTAGGGACAGCATTTTTCAGAAGCACTTCCCACACTAGGTGTCTTCAACATCACTTTGTGCATGTACTGATTATATCTAATATGTAGGGTTTCCTTATGTGGCAAGTCCTGTACTGTGTATTTTATGTAGAGTTCTCATAATAGTCCTAGAAGTTAAGTACTATTGTATCCTGACTTTACAGGCAACACGAAAGCACAAAAAGACAATCGAAGATGCCAAAGCTAAATTTTGACCCTCTACCACATTTCTCAGTAAATGTATCAAGTGAAAATATAGAACATCTAATATTGTACCCAATGCTTGTTTAGTCAGATAGCGGTCCTCCCTCCTTAAAAAGTATTATTCAATCAGGACCAAAGGAAAAGTCCTCCATCAAACTATAGTTGACATAGACCTTACATACCACCAGGTTACTTTGTTCATTACATAACATTTGGCAGTGACTCGACAAATATTTGGCCTGTTAAATATTTTTACTAAGGATGTGAACTTTCTTTTATGCTTTATGGAGGAGATATTCAAAGGCCTGTTGTTTGACCAAAACATTACATTTTGGAGGTCTACAGAAAAAAGATACAACTGCATTTAGGAGGTCAAAATAGTGTGAAAAGAAAATTAAATAACAGTTACTCTCCCCACTGCATTAGCAAAGTTTACTCTGTAAAACATGGCCTTTTCTTTACGGATCTACATGATAAGCTGTTATGCTGGGATTGTGTAAAATTTATCATTTATAATATTCACATCGAGCATCAGATAAAGAAATTCATGGCTTCAGAGAGAGAATGGAGCTAATGAAAGTACATTATTAGTTCTTATTTGTCTATTCATTGGCAAAGGAAATTGGGTCCCAAAGAGAAACAGAGAAGAGAAATTTTCAATGCTGAAAGCATTTGAGGAAATTAAATTTTAGCATGTTGGTTAAGAGCCAGTATAAGGCAATAAAGGTTTCTACTGACATCAGGACATTCTAGTTAGTGCCTGTGGAATTTGCTCTATTTTATTTACCTGTATTTAAAGAGTTTGTGATAATTACTAATTTTGAGACCATATGTTTTCTTAATCCCTGGAAGTAGCATGGAATACTGGAAAAATATTCACTCGCTCTTCAACAGATTAGGTCCTGATTTCCATACCTATGTCGATAATCTGTATTTGAACTCTTTCATATAAATACGAAAACACTGAACTTGATTTGTACTAGATGGTATAAGTCCTCTCATGGATCAAACTATGATTTTTAAGTGCTACATTTAAAAAGAGTACATATTGAAATCAGTCCAGTGAAATCATGCCCTGAGCAACAGCAAAAGGCCATACGTTTTCCCTTAACTAAACCATGTTTCAATCAATTAGGAACATCACACTCTGCATAGCCTCACAAGAGAAAGCAAACCTAAGCAAGAGGCAAAGATGATCCACCTCAAGAAACACGCATGTTTCACTCCAGTGGCACTGAATCTCCAACAGACGAGTAAGAGAGTTCAAAAAAATTTGGTATAAATCACAATATTTTAATATTTGGCTGTTTTATAGTTTCAAATATTTCCTTTAGTTTAAGAGTCATTCAAAATATAACATACATAAAAATGTTCTTAGTGTAGAGTAAAATTTGTTAGGCCCAAACTTTCCCTCCTGTATATTTAAATATATATGTAAGTTAGAGTGGCCCCATATAGAGGCCTTCTTTAAGGGCGGTATGTATGGTACACATGTGCCAATCAGTATAACCCCTTTTGTGCAGAAATATCTTGTTCACTATTTCTAGGGACAGCACGTTTTGTAAGCCTCATGCCAGAGGTGGCAACACATACCAAAGGCGAATAATTCAGATGGATATAAAAGATTCTGGTATTTAAAATATAGAGGAACTAGACTTCTCAGGAAATAATTCTTGGAAAGTCCTGAAGACAGTTAACTATTACTTAGAGGAGCAGATCTATAACCATATTTACAGTTGCAACCATAAGATTTGGAGCCAGCTGTCAGTGGGAGGGACAGGTGGCAAAACAAATTAGTAGTGTAGGCATAATTAAAGAGAAAAACAGATTAGTAGAGTGGGTATAATGAAGGATAAAAGAAATGCAAAGTATCTGCCAGAGATGTCTATGTGTGAGAAAGAGTAGCCAGTCAGTGGAAGAGCCTAAGTTTATTCACAACATTTCCACTGAAATTCCAGCTCACAAGAATCCTTATTTTAAGAACTGTCCCGCACCTTCCATTTCCCTGAAAGAGTTTGAATAAGTGATGAATTTCTATGTCTACTGAAATTAGGCAACATGTTTAGTTTGGGAACAACTTAATGATCATATAAAAGAGGACAACACAGTTCAGTCATATAGAGAGGCATCCAATAGTTCCATCTGGATAAGCACCTGAGTCATCTGGAAGATAGTGCCAAACAACTAGAGATCAACATTTCTTTGCTGGAATCTCTGAAGAGACTCAGACAATACAATGCTAATCCTGACTTGGTGGCATATGACTATAATCCTAGCATTTAGAGAGGCTAAGACAGGAGGATCACCAGTTCGTGTCCCACCTGGACAATTTTGGGAACCACTGTCTCAAAATAAAACAGGACTGGGGATGTAGCTCACTGAAAAGTCCCTGGGCTCAATCCCCAGTGTTACACAAGAAAAGAAGACACAATGCTGTTTCCTTGGAAACAAAGTAGACAAGAAAGAAGCAGTAAGAACTGGCTCTTCTCAACACTGGAAGCCTTATCTGGCATTGTTCCACCTGGTTAAAAGTAATCAAGATCCCCAACCAATCGAAATCCCAAGGGGAAATATCAGCATTTTAAGACACGCTAAGAATTCTCTGTCAATGCCAAGGATCTATGCATGTCACAGTCAGGTTTCTGGGAGAAGACTAGACCAAAAGAATAGTTCAGTTCTTTATTTCGTGATCCTACAATGCACTAGGCTATATGACCTTGGAAAGCCAAATCCACTATAAAACTTTTTCTGAAAACTCATCCATCAGTGAGCCAAGAGACATGTCAGTTTATTCACAAGGTAGATTGTGGAAGCACCAAAATATGCCAATGAAACCCAAAGCTTTTTCATCTGATTCAGACAGCAACTGGGGACTCTAAGTTTCAGTGTTTTTCTGGGCCTCGGCTCTCTTTGGTGTTTGGCTTTAAAAATGCCAAGATCTTATATTGCATGAATGCTTAAAAGATAGGTACAGAGAAAACTCTTCCCAGCTATTTTCCTGGGAAACACTCTGGAGAGAAAAGAAATGGCACTTTAAGGAAAGCAAAACCCATTTTGCTTATTTTGAAAGGAGATGCCCATGGTGATATGGGCTGGCACCTATCCATCTTCCCTCTCTAGGGTCCTGAACATGACCTGAAAACTCCAAGAATTTGGGGGAAGAATACAACAGCTCGTGTCTGCTGTCAGATGCTGTTTTATAAACCAGAGGTCAGTGGGCAGGAAAAAGCTCTCGACCGAATTTCCTATTTTATCTCCACTGCTATTTCTGATCTCTCCCCTAGAGGACACAGTCCAACAAATGAGAGAAGGAGACTGAATATAAAGAAGCGAACAGGGGCTGGGGATTTAGCTCAGTGATTAGAGTGCTTGCCTTGCAAGCACAAGGCCCTGAGTTCGATCCCCGGCACCACAAAAGAAAAAAAAAAAAAAAAAAACCGAACAAAGTGTCAAGTAAACAAAGAACACAATCTTCCTAAGTCTCTCACTCCTTCACTGACTGCCAGCAAAGACGCTTTCAAACTCCAGTTTCTAGAGAGTACAAACTACATACTCTTCTAAAACTGGAGCTGCAATGGATTTGCTCTAATAAGATTAAAAAAGAAAACTGACCACATCTCCCTTGATTGAGTTCTGGAATAAAAGAAAAATATCCCTCATTAGTGAATTTCTAATCACCAAAGCATTCAAGTGACGCTTATCCTTTTCCCTCTTCTTGATTTTCTCTTCCCATCAGGAACTCGGAGTATGTGTTTAGTCTAGTGGGGAAGCCACAGTGTTTACTAACTGCAAAGGCAGCCAGGATTTCTCAGTTTGAGATATGCCTTCAACTCGGTGTTGCCAGCTTTCCTTCCAGATGGTTGTTAAGCACCCACAACCAACGACCAGCACCACTTCTGGCAGCAGTTGGGAGGAGCTGGGATCAATGTCACATCCTGAGAAGAGAGCCAGCAAACTCACATCTTCTGTGCAGTCACTCTCGACCACTGCAAGAGTTCTATTTTTATTAACAGAACCATTTAGAAGAAGCAGAAAATTAATTTATTGCTACACTGGTTTAAAATATTTTTAATTAGTTTTGCAATTGGCTGGAATTTGCTTTGGTAGAGGAGCTGAGGCCAGCAAATAGACAATGATCAAGGAAAGCTGTATAGCCTTTGAAAGTAAGTGGTTGGCAAGGTTCTTTGTATCCCTGCCCACGGAGTGAGCAGTTAGTCAGAAAGCTTAGGCTAAATATATAATTTTTTGTTCTCTGGAAGCAATAGGAAAGATGGGGTGCAGTGGGACTTACATGCAATGGGACTGGGAGGGATATTTCCTCTGTCTTTTGCACACAATCCATCCTGCTCAAATTCCAACTGGCAGTGAACAGTTCTGGTATTGGCTAACTTGAAGACACATCACATTCATTTGTTTTGTGGCTGTTTGTTTTGCTCTTTTAATCTCAATGGCTCATCAATTTTTAACTAAGCTCTCTCCAGGGTTTATAGTTTGGGCAAGCCAGTTAACCAGGATAAGTGGCATTCCTAAAGAATTTCTCAGTGCTTTACTAGCAGGGCACAGTACTACGGTCGATTCCAGGTAAAGAGACTAAGCATTTGCTGGTGACATTTCTTTCAAACTATGAGAAGGGGGAACTTCCAAATGAGTAACCCCATCCCTCAGCAAAAATCACCACAAAGCAATCTTACTTCTTTTGACGTCTTGTCCTCTAACAAGCCATCAGACTCCATCTCTATATTTTTCATGCCTTATTGACTATGGTCTGAAGGTGCTTCCTTACATCTCATTCCAATCCTTTCTGCTTCCTCTTTTCTTATGCTATCAGTAAAAATAGTAACATCAACATATTCTGCTTTCATGAGTTTAGCTTCCTGGTCTCTAGATCTTATGAACTAATTCTATTGTCCATTCTAGGATCTAACTAGAAGCACATATATGCAAATTCCTAGTGAGAAAGCACTTCCAAAGAGCTCTGAGAATTCAGCCCCAGTGACTCAGTAGCTACACAAAACAAGGCTGATTCTGGCCTGTAGTTACAGTTTCTTCTCTTTTTAAAACAAAATAATGTTCTCTTCTCCTAGGAAAATAGCGCTGTACACCAAGAAAATGGAGAAAGAGTCCAAAGACTCAAAGTCTAGAGTGGAATCAGACAGTTTTCTTTGCAATGTTGGTTCCACTGTGGCCTCCTTTGCCACAGCTAATTCTGTTATAGATTTGCAAAACAATATTCTATTTTAAGATTCCAGAAAATGTAATTTAAATAACAAGTACAAATAGATATATATTCATTAGGATTTAAGTTTAGTTAACTACCTAACAGAATCAGTTCTACAACATGATACTGTAAATACATAAATTTTCACTTTTAATTGCATCTTTGATGCTTATAGATGTAATATACACCATTTTTTAGATATTGAGACACTCAGGAGAGTAAAAAGAAAAATATGTAAATCATCCATATCCTCACCATCCAGAGTCAACTAGAAGTATGCTTTGCAGTCTTTTTTAATATGGGCACATGCAGATACATATTTTTCAATGAAGTTGAGTTTCTAGTAGACATACTGTTTGTATACCATGCACATTTCCACCTATTGTATTGTCCTATTATTACTCTCTCAATTGTACTTATTCTAAGTTAGTTTTAAAGTTTACAGTTAACAGTCTTCAAAGACTGAAATATGATAGGTGTCATGGCTTATATCTATATGTCTCCCAAGGCCTCATTCACTCATAGGAAGGGCTTTGGGAAGGTGACTAGATCATGGATGTGTGATCCTGGATTAAGGGCATTTGATAACTGGATTAGTCCATCAAGTAGTTTGTGTAGTTCTCGGTATGGCTAAATGGATTTACTGAAGACCGAAGACCTATCTTGGGTATGGGTGGCAACCAACCAATAGGCCTGTAGCCTGAATGGAATCAAAGGAAACGGAAGGCTCACTACTGGCTGCTTCCTGCCTGCCGTGCCATGGACTGTTTCTCCTGTACCACACCCTTCTGTCACGCCACCCTCCCTTGGAGCCAGCCAACTATGAACTGAAATCTCTACAAATTGATCTAAAATAAATCTTTCCTCCTTTAACTTGAAGTATCAAGTACTTTGTTCCAGAAAAGTATCATGCTGTATATTTTAAGTGTACACAATGTCTTTTTAAACTGCATATTGCTTTGATCCTACATTTCTTGCATTGATTTTTATTATGTATGTCATTTTATGTAGGTTCATTTTTTGGTACCACTGTTTTTATATAAATATATAATTTTTCCTGCCTAGTACTCTATATTTTTTTTTCTTTCTCTTCCTGTTGAGAACTCATAGACCTTTACAAAACCTCATTATGCCCTCTAATAATCAAAGGCTTTTGACTATCACCCTGGAGTTAGGGAGTAGTCTAGCAGAAAAGCCAGCCCCAAAAGATTCAGTCCATGAATCTGTTTCCGCCAGCAGGCTTCCTATACCATGTGACTCGACCCCTTTTACAATCTTTGCTCATTTGTTTTCACCCCTGGGCTGAATGTCTCTGTTGGAAGGTCTGTCTCTCGGGTGGCAACTGAGTCAAAAATAAAACATACTACTATTCCCTGATACACTATTCTAATTACTGCAAACAGCCCAGAGGAATGAAGAGAAAATGAAAGACAAAGTCACACAGGCTTCCCTCATCTCCAAAACTGAGCGTGATAAGAAGAGGTAAGGAGACTCTACCACGTACCTATGGGCGATTTCCAACACAACTAGCTCAGCAGTTGTTAAGTGGTTCTCCCTCACCAACAAAATTTCCTTGCTGGAATAATTATTCTGTTTCAGAGCCTCAGAACACCAAAGCACAAGGAAGCATCCAGTTATGAGTAGCAGAGCCCAGCTGAGCCCCTGTGTGTGCATCTGTGTACCCTACTGGGAGTATATATAGGATTCCTGTCGTTTTAATTGGCGCTGCTGCCCTTCGGCTTAGAATTGCATTACTTTAAAAGCACAGGGATTGCTGCTGTACTTATGATCATTAATATTTCAATCCAGAGGGGCCTGTTTCCTAAACCCTGGGAGAGGTAACAGAGGTTAGCATGGTAAAAATCAGCCAAAATGCTATAACCTGCAGCCAAATGTGTCATGAATAACAATGTGTGGAAGAAATAATAAAATCGGATAGGAGAATAAGCTTCTTGTGTTAAAAACCCTAGCAAATTGAGGTTTTGTTTAAGTATGTGGGAGCTAAATGCCAAAGAAAGGCCCCCTGACCTAAGCAGCTCGCTGGAAGTGTCTGCACATAATTCAACAACTCTGCCAGAAAGTTACACACTAAAGGTTGAGAAAAGCTGATCCAATAGATCAACTAATGGCCTGAAAGGAAGTTATAGAACCAGACATCTCATCCCAGACTCCTCTCCTCTCCCCCTTCCTTGACATTCCCTCAGGGCCCCATTGCCTCTGAAAAGGAATTTAACTGCAGATAATAAATACTTGCCAACAACCTACCATTGGAGGGCGCACCAGAAATAACTTGGGCCCAGGTAAGTGCTGTTTCTGAAAGGAAAAGCAACCCTGACCTCACAGTACTTGCTCGCAGTGTGTCACATCAATACAGCCATAAAGATTTAGACCACCTTTTCTTCCAGAATTAGAGTGTATTCTTCAGAGAGTCGGTGTTCAGCTTCTCTGGTTTTTAAATGTCAGCAGTCTTTAAGGTATCTACTGCCAAGGAGTAAAGCAGGTCTTTGTCTTGCGTTTCATTAAATGAGAAAGTTGGATCCGAGAGATCAAACGATCCAACTTGTAATCTTTTGATAATGCTAGACTTCTGCATATTTTGTTATTTTCTATATGACCTGACTCCTTTATGTGTATTCAAGTGGGTATTCAAGATGTTCTTTCCTGTTTTGCAGCTGAGGAACCAAAATTTTAAAAAAGAGTCCTTTGTTTTTTCACTAAGTAATGGCTAGAAGAGAGGGGTCCATACAGGGCTCGCCCATTTCCACTTTCCCCTCCCTACTCCTCCACAGATACCAGTAATCAATTCAGGCCATCTTTCATGTCAGTCTAGGTGTGATTTCAGAAAACCGGTGCATCCGGAAACCATGACGAACAGACCAGAACTGGCACACAGGTTGCAAACTATGCCCTTTTCAAATTGATGACATCGCAAGGACTCATTCTGTTTTCAGTGATTGAAATCCGCATCTCTGTAGCATCAGTTTGAAGGAAAACTATGAGATAAAATGTGCAAGCATAAACCTACAGAGTCTATGGTTGGTTCTGCCTGTATGCTCGACCAGGTACGAGCTCTCTATCTGAATGGATTAATGGCATCTAACTGAGGGGAAAAGCTCATGTTCTACCTGTGAACTTAACTGCTGAAAATTTTAGATAAATAAGCTAAGAGACAAAAGTTAATATTCTCAGTATTAATTATCAGTATTAATATTCTCAGTCACTGTATCTTAAGGAATGATGAAGAAAATGAGAACCAAAAGAACTTATATTTTTGTTAAATTTTAGGCTCCAAATAATGAGTCTGGTGTTTGCAAATGTTAATGAGAACATCTAAGAGAAAGGCCTGATACCAGAGAAACAGCCAAAAGTGTAAATAAGGACCAAAATGTATAATAGATATTGCGAAAAGAGAAGAAAATGCTCAGATGGGAAAGGGAATAAAGGAAGGAGAAGGAGGGAAGAAAGAGAAAGAAAAAGGAGAGAATAGAAGGAAATAAAATGAAAACAAAGCTTTTGTAAATAAGGAGGGGAAGAGAGGTTGGAGCAGGGGAGAATGGGAAACTAGAAGAATCAAGATATATCCTGTACAGGTACAAATTCCCTATGATGAACCTTATCATTATGTATATCTAAAAGAAAGAAAAGCAAGGCCTGGCTTGTTAGTCTTAGGAAACTTGTACACATAGATCACGTAAGTCATATAGGAGGTGAAAGAGGAAACAAAAGACATGTTTTTAATCAAATGATGATTTTTTTATGTTAAGATTAATGTTCTAAAATTAGATCCAATGTTAAGATATAATCACTATCCCAATGTTTCATATGTATTCTTGCACTTAACTATACCTCTAAAATAGAGAAGAATTAAAAAAAAAAATACTACAGCAGAAAAATCAACAAAAGGGATAGTAGTCATCTATGAAACAGTTAAAAAGCAAGAACACTAGGCAATTGAAATCAACCATTCTTCCTAGGATATACTTTGGAAACTGCTGTAGGCTGATGAAACTTAATTTTTAAAAAAGAGAGAAAGGGAAGAAGTTGTTAAAAACAAGTATAGTCAAAAAAAAGGAAAGGGCTTGGCAGCCCTCTCTGAAGCTGAGACAGGAGGGTCACAAGTTTGAGCCCAGCCTGGGCAACTTAGTGAGATCTTCTCTCAAAATAAAATTAAAAAAAACAATTAAGTCCTTTGGCTGAGTTTCCTAAAAAAATTTTGCATGGAAGGAAGAAAGGAAGGAAGGAAGGAAGGAAGGAAGGAAGGAAGGAAGGAAGGAAGGAAGGAAGGGAGGGAGGGAGGAAAGGAGGCAGGGGAAAGGGTTAGGTTCGTAGAACACCTGAGCCTATAAGATGTAAGAATCCTGCTCAGGACAGGGCCACATTTAAAGTTTTAAAGTAGTAAAGCTTCTTGTAAATTAGCACCCAAGAACAGAGAAAGAGACCACACTGAAAACACTGAGATAGTGTTCCTAATAATAACTGATTTGATTGGTCTCTTGGCTCTGAGACGTATAAGATAAATCAAAGTGCTTTGCTCACACAGTTTTTAACCTCCTTTCCCAAACTCCAGCCGCTCTGCTGTCCCAAGTCTATCAGGATGTCCACTAGCCACTTGAGGGGACTGCCAGCTTCAAGACTCACAGAAAGACTTCTCTATACATGCTCTGGGGGAAGAGACACAGATACAGGCTGGGGCTGTAGTTCAGTGGTAGAGTGGTTGCCATGGGGTGGATCCCCAGAAATACACACACATGCACACTAAAACTTGGCACTTAAACAAATAAAATATTTAAAATTCTGCTTCATGAAAGCTATTAATAAAGAATCCATCCAAAATTTAAGAATTCAAAGTGAGCATATTACTCAGATGTAAATTTCAAATGAAAATCTCTCCCAGACTCTATTAAGAAACCATCAGATTCGGGAGGTCGGGAGAGAAATTTTCGTAACAAGCCTTTCTCCAGATGTGAAGCACTTTGAACCATGCTTTTTTGACAGGACTGTGGAGAGAGAGGATTCTGTATAGAAGAAATTAAGTTCACTCAAAGCTAGGAATAAACCGAGAAGAATGATCAGAAAAAGAAGAAACAATTGCCTGGGTTGATTTTCTGTATCCCTTCACTTGTACTAAATCTACAGAATATTTTGCACAAGAAGAAAAGAATGAGGCCAAGCATGACACCGAATACTGTGATGTGAACTGGGAAATTTATGTAGTTGTATATAAGTGATTTGGTGTATGGATTTCATTGGGGATTTGTCTCGCCATTAGAGGGTGGCAGATACTGGAAAAAGAAACGTTTTTATATGCCAGTTCTTGAAACACTCAAAAATACCATTAAAAGAAACAACACTAGATGAAAACCTATTACTGCTGGGTACATTCCACATAGTATATTATTTTATTCTCAAAGCCCATAAAAGATAGTTGTCATTGGCTCTGTTCTACAAACCAAGAAATCAGGCGTTGGAGGGCGGGCTCAGCAACTTCCCCAAGATCATAAGGAATGCAGAGGATTTTGACCAACTCTGTCTTGAGCCCCAAAGAAAGTACCCTCTGCCTACCCTCAGCCCTCCTTCTGAGGGCTTCAAAGGAAGATGGTAATTGATCTTACAAGATATTTGAGGATAAGTTTGCCTTGAGAAGAGGGAGGTTAAACACATTTTTTAAAATGTGAGCATTTCTAATATACACCTCTTTTAAAACAATAATAAAAACCAAGGACACACACACACATGAATTGTGCTGCATAATAGCCAGAAGTTTGGCAGATACCACGAGCATATGCACTGGCCCAGACTCAGATTTGTAACCATGTTGGTATTTCACATGACTGTGTGCTATGTAACTGTTGAGCAGGAGACAGGAGGGTGAAGACTGTGGGTTCTGGAATCAGGTTGCTTTGGTTCATGCCCTGCCTTCACCATTTGATAGTTACGACCTTGAGCAAGCTATGCTACCTCCTTGCATCTCAGTTTCTTCCTCTGTAAACGGGAGCAGTAATAAATCCTCAACTCCTGAGTTATGAGAATCAAACAGGAAATTGTGCATAAGCCTTTGTGTCAGGCACAAAGTAAACAAGAACTAAATAAACGTCAACCCCCATCACTACCAAGGGGCTTCCTCTCCTTACGCAATATGACATTGTGTGGTTTCATCAGTGAAATAGCATGCAGCAGTTTTTATTTTCCAAATTTGTTCAAAATACTTGTGGTTTCCTACAAAATAGGCATACCACTGTCCCATACAGAGCTTGATTTTGCTTCTAATAAAGCAATGTGATACAAATTCTAGACAAAGCCTCTAACTGGCCTGTTCTTACTTCCTGCCTTTAGGTACACTCTTAGAACTCATTCACCAAGTAGATCCAGAGGCAGCCAAGCTAACTCCACACAGAACAGAGTTTGTGGGGCTGATTAGAGTGCTTGCCTTGCAAGCATGAGGCCCTGAGTTCGATCCCCAGCACTACAAAAAAAAAAAAAAAAAAAAACAGAGTTTGCAGTACTTCCAAACTCTGCTAAATAGCAAATTATTGCCGTATCAAGTCACTGCATTTGAGGGCAATTTGTTAAGCAGCAGCAGACACTCAGAACCCAGCATTTGATATAGCCACTGTCTTCCACATTCTTGATGTTTGCCTTCCATAAGTGAGTCCATCATAAAAGACACTTCCTTCTGTAGCCATAGCATGTGCTGAGTACCTGTTGTTTGCCAATTACTGGCCCATTCTGAATGCAGGGAGGAGGGAAGAAAACATAGCATAAGTAAGTATGTTCCTGCCCTCAAGACCCTAAGGTACAGTTGGGGAGCAAATTACCCATGTGTACCCATGAGTATCAGTAACCAAAACACAGGGTTACCACATATTTAACCCAGTACAAATTACAGTAGCCTAAATTAGCCCCATTTGTTCCAAATACAGATGAGTGGCTGAGCAAGGACCCAGGCCATAGTTAGGAACTGGTTATAAAACACTGCCCCAAGAATTAGATTTAAACCCAACTTTTGAAGGAGACCAAAAACAGTGAATAGACACACAGCAGGGGGAGAATATACTCTATAAGAAATGGGAAAGGCAAATTTCAGACTAGTAACGAACAAGTCAGACATGAGATCTGTATAGGAGACTGCCTGTTGTCAGAGAGCCCTTGACAAGAAGAACAAAGAAATGAGGTTCTGGTGACTGGAACAAGAGGTCAACAAATCTCCACTCTAAGCTTTTACGTCCTATAGTGCTTTGGCCTTGGGAAAGTTTTTCTTTTCTCCTTTGAGACAGAAAGCTTCTCTCCAGCCCTCAAAGACAAGCAGCCTGAACAGTGACTTAGGTGCCTCTGTCAGATAATGCTTGGTCTCTTTACAAACCGGCTTGCTGTGTTTTACTCGGCAGTTTGTGTCATCGTTTTTGTGGCATCTGGATTGCTCAAAATCTAGTCATATCTTCTGTCCAGTGTCTTCTGTCAGAGGTGTCTAAGTGGATTCCTTACGCATCCATCAAAGAGATACACTTCAAAATGGAAATGAAAGCAAAGTGACCATAACAGTAAAACCTGCTTTCAGTTGATTCACAAATGTAGCCACCAATGGAGTGCTGAGCAGAAAATAACTCCCACTGGACTTCAGGCCGTATTGGTGTTGTGTCAGATTTCCCCAAGTGGGCTGTGTTCACTCCTGACCACCCTAATCAAAGGTTCTTGACACTAGCGCATTTGAGTTGCACTCTGTCATTTCATTTGATGCCTTTTATCAAGGACCTTTACGGAAATGAAGCTGAACTGTGGTATCCCAGCACACTGGAATCTAGTTGAGTTCACATCCAAAAGGACCCAAAAGCCCATAAAAATGAGAAGATGGTAGAAACGCCCATTGGTTTTCTTCTTCTTTTTTTTTTTTTAGTGGTACATTTTAGACATACATAATGATAACACTCATCAATATTTACCTGTACATGATATATCTTGTTGCTTCTTTTTTTCCCATTCCCCTCCCCTCCCTTCGCTCCCTCCTCCCCTCCTTATTGACAAAAGCTTTGTTTCCTTTTTCCTTTCTATTCTTTTTTTTTCTTGTCCCTCATTCCTTTCCCCTTCACCCTCCCTTGTTCCCCTTTCCATTTGAACAATTTCTTCCCTTTCCCAATATAATATATTTTAGTCCTTATTTAAACTTTCAATTTTTCACACGAGAGAAACAATGTGGTATGTAAACATGTGTGTCCAATTTTTCACTTAAGAGTAGGGTCTCAAGATGCATCCATTTACCTAGAAATGTCCCAAGCTTATCAATTTTTACGGCAGAGTAGTACCCCATTGTATAAAAAAAAAAACACATCTTTATCCATTCATTAGTTGATGGGCATTTAGGCTGTTTCCTGGATTTTGTTATTACAAACTGTGCTCCTATAAACATGAGTGTGCATGTATCACTGTGGTATGATGCTTTTAATTCTTTTGGGATGATACCAAGAAGGGGAACAGCCACCCTCATTGGAAAAAAGATAGTCTCTTTAATGAATGGTACTGGAAAAACTGGCTTTTCACATGCTGAAGATAAAAACTAGACCTGTATCTTTCACCATGCACTAAGCTAAAATCAAAATGGATCAAAGATCTAAATATTAAAACAGAAACACTAAATCCACTGGAAGGTAAAATAGGTAGAACTCTTAAAGACACAGGTGTAGGCAAAGACTTTATGAACAAAACTCCAATTGTCCAGGAAATATCACAAAGAATCAACAACTGGGATCCTATCTCATTAAAAAGCTTTTGCACAGCAAAAGAAATCACCAACAGAGTGAAGAGACAACCCACAGAGCAGGGAAAAAATTTTGTCAGCTGTCCCTCTGACAAAGGACTAATAACTTGAATATATAAAGAACTCAAAAAAATCAGACCCCCAAAATTTAAAGACCCAATCAAAAAATGGGCAGCTGAAATGAATAGACACTTCTTAGACGAAGAAGTAGAAACAGCAAATGAACATATGAAAAAATGTTCAACATCACTGGTCATTCGAGAGATGTAAATTAAAACAACAATGAGATTCCATCTCACTCCAGATGGAATGGCTGTTATCAATAAATCAGCCAATACCAAATGTTGGAGGGGCTGTGGGGAAAAAAGAACCTTTCCCCACTGTTGGTGGGAATGTAGACTGCACAATCACTGTGGAAATCAGTGTAGAGATGCCTCATAAACCTAGGCCTAGAGGCTCCATTTGACCCAGGATTTCTAATGGGATCAAGAAAGAACTTTAAACTGGAGTTAGAAAAGCTAA
The DNA here is from genome assembly GCA_004026905.1 of Hystrix cristata. Taxonomy (NCBI): domain Eukaryota; kingdom Metazoa; phylum Chordata; class Mammalia; order Rodentia; family Hystricidae; genus Hystrix; species Hystrix cristata. The sequence continues at coordinate 34,461 of PVJO010004071.1, forward strand.
GGTCTTGATTTTTTTTCTGTTTTTTAATAGCCTTCAAACCTCCCTTCACATAGTGTTACAAACCATATTGTTCTGGTGGTCAGATGATACCATTTCAGCACACAGCTTGCATAGACAGTAAGAGGACTTGAAATTGGAAAAGACAAAGAATCTAGGAAATAGATTACCCATTTTCTCTTTTTTAATGTTATAATAGATCTCTCTAGAGTCTCTTTTTTAATCAAAATACTGTTTTGCTCAGCCTAAATTGTAAATATGAACAAAGTTGTAGAAATATGAGGAAAACATAAGCAACATGTTATTACTAGAATAATAGCTTTTCTATAAAGATGTACTTATATATCACAATTAAGGGACTGAGGACCACTGCTCATTTACTTACTCAAATATACCCAAACCTGAGTACAAGCCCCAGAAGCACATCCTCAGGTTCAAAGCCAAGGCATTAACGGGCTCATCCTGATGGATGCGAGTTGATCTCACAGCATATGGTCCACATCTCTCCCCTCTGAGGAGTGCATCACCCTCAGGTTTGGATCACAGCTTTCTCATTAGATTGAGGATTGCTACTGGCTATTATTGTATTTTGACAACCTCACTGCATCCTAAATCCCTGAAGGCTAATACCTAAGCAATATCAAACATTTACATGTCTTGTTTCATTTCTGTTTGTTTTCTTTCATCATTTTATGAGTTCTGTGAGTTGTTCCATCTTCTTGGGACCAAGATTTTAGTTCTTAACAAACATAAGTCTCACCCTAACCACATTGTGGACAGCTGTGTAAATTAAAATCACACTCTGGCCATTGGTATAACCATTTTAGCTCTTTAGAGATTCTATACTAAATTCTATAGCTAAATCAAAAATTTTCTTCTAAGAAATGTGTTTGAAAATAAGCATAGTTTAAAAGTTTTCTCAGTACTTCAGGGAATCCCAACACTCATACTACAGCAATGTGATGATTTGGAATTAGTAACAGTTATCAACTGGGAAAGACCTAAAGACTTTGTGGTCTTCATCAAACAGAAAAAAATGATTTAGTTGATCAAGACTCAAATGATTAATTCCTTTCTGTAAACATCTTAGCTTGGTGCATTTTGGTGACTATGCAATTAAATCCATAGAGATAAACTCTTTGCAGGACTTAAAGACAAAAAGAATTTGGGGAGGACAGATCAACCCTGAGCTGTACCGCTACATATATTCTAAATTAGCACCTGAAAAAATGTCCTGGGCAGCCAATCCATTACTTTAAAACCTGTCCTGGTTTAGGACTAAAACATGGCTATAATCCAACTAAGGCAAACTATCATGGGACCTCTCCAGGTGTCAGGCAAAAACTAGGTCAAATACTATTGAATCCAACAAGCTTTTGTTTAGCAATGATTATATGAGGAAATATCTGTTCCAGCATTTGAGCACAGAAAATTAACAGATTGTTTTTGTTTCTCTAACAGATGTAATAAATAAAAATATACCACCTCCCTCGAAAATATGAAACATCTTACAAAAAGCTACCAAATTTCCAATCTTTTGAAATGTCAGCTCTTTAAACCCCAATGAAGACAAAATTTATTTGCTCACTGGATTCCACTTCCCATTCAATGCATTAAAGGTGAAGCAACAGATTTGTTTGCCCAGTCTGTTCGCTATTTCAGTCAAACAGAATCTGTACAATTTCCAAACGCAGCTTCACTAAAACTATCCTTCCACTTTCGCTTTGTTTCTAGCCACTTTTTATGGAATGAGGCATTTGAGAAGTTTTGGTGCATATGTGGTTTTTCTCCTTCCATTTTGCAGTTACATTTAATAGTTTTTGTAAAATGGCTGCCTGGATTATTAATAAGCTATAAGGTGTTTTCCACATATTCCATTCATGGCTATTGATATTTGCATCTTCAAAAAGTAAAAGAGAAAGAAAGAATGCCTTCAGTTTGATTTGCCTAAAATGTATTATGTAATATCCTAAAATTAAATCTCCTGGCAAATAGTAAACACGAACAGTTTTCAATTAAGGTTAGTTGAAGGACTTGCAGAAATAAACACAACGCAGTAATCATACCAAAATGAAAAACCAAATGAATTAATTTTTTTTCTGTATCCTCAAAGCCAAGAGAAAAACTTGATAGCATAGAGCACAATTTTAAACTGTGGGACTGATTACCCATTGTACAGAGAAAACAGCTTAAGAAATCATAACTCTACACATCACACAAGGTTAATGCCATATAAAGTGAAAAATCCAGGGAGATGGTGCCCACATTACCTGATATTTTAGCCATTTATGCACCCAAGAGCAGACATGTTTATCTTTCACCTTGACATCTGATTGCTGTGCTAATGCCATTTAAAACTAGATGGAAGAAAATTATATTCACGTAAGGAGTCGACTGATTCTTTTCTTTAAAGGAAAGAAAAAAAAATAAAGATAGCCATTTTGATTCAAACAAAGTGCTACATAGAAACTTCTGGGCTTAAATCGCATCAGGACTCTATAATTTCTGCTTGGTATTGGTTATTGCTGGGATAATTGCATCGGAACACTATTTGTGTAATTGTCAGCAGTAGTACTCCTGGACCAAGGACCAAGGCCTCCTGCAGATTTCTACAAATCATTACTCTCCTTACAGTTTGTACTTTTTTCCCTGCAGACCACTGGAAGTAAGCCAAGTAGAATTATTGTTCTCAGACTTAGAAAGATTCACATTAATTTCTGAAAAGTACAAGCAAATTTTGCAGCTGAGAAACGTGTGCCCTTTGTTTAAGAAAAAGAGATACCAGAGGACTGAGGGGAATAAACGTTCAAAGAAAATGTGCATCTTCTAAGATATAAATCTACTCTAACAAATGGAAAGCTAATTTGGTGAATGGGGTCGAGAAAGCTATTAGGCTGTTTAACCTAAGGGTTTGGACATGGGGAGAAGATATTTGACAATATTTATATAACTCTATTTTGTTATGCATTTGTTTTCTCTTTCAAATTTTTACAATGCATCATATGAATTCAGAAGCAATAGATTATTATATATTATAGTACCAAATAAGACTCAGAAATAAGTCTACATATACAGTGTTTTTCCCTGTCTCCACAACTGTAAAGGATAATTCTTTCCTATTCATAATTTAACACCTTTTTATAAGATAAATACACTATTGTGCTCTTTCCAGGTTTCTCATAAAAATAATCTTGCCAAGATTTAGTAAAATAAAATTTCTAAGTTCCTTGTGAAGCTGATTGGCATTCAGCATGTTTTTGTTTTAACCAATTTTCAGAATTCTCAACATCTTGATGACAATATAGATTAGAAAACACTTCTTTAATATTTTAGATCTTAAACAAAGGATCAAAGGATATGAATAGACAATTGATTTGCAAAATTGGAAATGACAATGACAAACATTAAAAAACAGGAGTTGAAGAAGTTATGAGAGTTGACCTATTAAATTAATCAAGAAGTGTTGAATGATAATTTTTAATGTTTGTGAGGATTTGAGAAATGGACATCTTTCCACACAGCTGATAAGACTAAAAATCAGCAAGACATTTTCGTAGAACCATTTTTAATATGCATTAAAGGTTTTTTACTGTACAATCTTTGAAAACAAGTGCCTCTCTTAAGAAACATGAAATAAACATAATTTTTAAAATCCAAAGATTCAGGTATTAAAATATGTATTATCTAAAATAGGAAACATCTACAAAGAATCTAGTTGTCTGGCAATGGAGACATACAGAATAAACTATGATACAATGTACGAAGAGCTATTATCCACCCTTTCATGATATTCAACTGTGAAATTTGAAAACAAGTTACAACCTAAAGACAGTCACATTAAGTGAAATACAAGATTTAAAATTGTACATGCACTGATTCTCTAAATTCTATAACTATAAATATGTTAAACAATAGCATCTGAATGGCAAGATAATAAATGATTTTTATTTTTCTCCCTCAGTTGGTACTTAACTTGTTTACATATGAACTGTCTATTCAATAGTGATTGTTTCTGATATAAAGGAATACTATAATTTCAGTTCAATAAAATACAGATGTGTTCTGCTTCCCAATAAGTGTGGGGAAGAGTTTGTAATATTGCTCATATATCTTTTGCTTCTGAAAACAGGACTTCAGAGATGAAAAATGTGGGCTAAATTTACAACACTGGATACCAGAGATCGGCATAGAACAGTCGAGTCCTTTTGAAATACCATTTAAAATATATCCTTAGTTGTATTTTGAGTTGAGGTTGTCAGTGAAGTTTTCACCAGAAGCCAGATCCCTGCAACCCCACTTTTACCCCCGAGCATTTCACATTCTGTCACTTCTCTCTGGAATTGCTAATTGTCTCCTAGTTATTTCTATCCCCTCAGACGCTGCTGGCTGTCACCAAGAAGACACATTCTCTAGTGGCTTTAGCCAAGAACACGGAGTCAGAAGCTTGTACCTGCTCCTGCTTTCACTAATGTCTCCGGATCTCTGCAGGCAAATTTTATAACCACTTTATAACTTCTTTCTCCTATTTTAAAACCAAGTTACACTTGATGTCATATTTTTCTCACTGAGAAACAAAATGAGATGACCTCAACAAACTTGTATTCTGTGGTTTCAAATCCTCACTGTTCAGTGCTTATTTGTTTCTCTCTCTGCCTAAGGAAACTGATATAATTTACAGTAAAATTTGAGAAATAATAGAAGTTTAGTGGTTCCAACCACAGACTCAATCCAGATTTTCTGGCTATGAATCCAGTGGTGTCAGTAAACTAGTGTCAGTGTCTTGGGTAAATTGTATAATCACCCTGTACTTTAATTTTCTCCTCTGTAAAACCATTATATGTACTTTATATATATAAAGTAACTTTATATATATATATAAAGTAACTTTATATATTTATATATATATATATATATATATGGCATTTATGACCATTTCTAGTATAGAATGTTCGCAATTACTATTGGAAGGCAAGGTGTCTTCTCTTTTTCCAAGATTATAAATATATTTAAAAATTCATTGCTATCCAAAAGCACAGATTATATTTTGAAAGGTCTGTTTATGAGCAGTTCTATCTTCAATAGAGGAGTTTAAAAAGTCTACTGGGTTAGTGGCAGCAGTAACTTACTCAAGACAAAATTATACGGTTGTCCCTTAGTTTTTATTATTGACAGAAGCCTCATTGACTAAGCTTGGTATTTGGTATACTTACTCAGAATAAGTGAGGGTAAGATGGGTTAGATAAGTGAGGATTCACAAGTAGTTTTGCACGTGTTAGTATCTGTCTATGAGGGGTGACTGCAGTCCAATAGGAACAGATTCGCAATAATTATATTTCATTTTGGCTCATGTCAGCCACATGTTAGCTCAGCACAATTCAGCAGAGAAGTGCATTGCCTGTTACGCTTAATGAGGCCACATTTGATAAGAGACTCTGGTGGGATCTGGAATCATAATAGTAATGAAATCCAAAGTTTGGGCTCTTGGTTCATTAGGCAACAAGACTGATTCTTCAGTAATACTTGCTCCCTAAGGGAAAGCAAAAGGCCAACTTGTCACTTTTTTTTCTTTATTCTAAAGGAGTGGATTTTTACCTTTCAATTATTAAACAAAGGAGTTTCACTACTGCTTTTTCCGAAACAATATTTTTCCAAGTTCATGTGTAGTGATCCTAGGCTGTTCTTAGCATAGAGTTTACTACACTTAACTGTCATTTATCTACTCCTTTCATCGATGACCAGACTGAGGACTACAAACACAATGTGCTTGTTGATATCAAGATAAGACCAAGTATAATGACCACAATTGTTAGTATTTATTGATCCTCAGTAATAATGATGTTAATTCAGTCGATCCTCAACATCACCTCACTGAACAGCTGTTGAAAATGTGATGACACAGTAGTATTAAGTGACTAGCCCATAATCACATAATAAGCAGCAGAACAATACGAAGAACCCAGGAACACCAAACCCTGAATCATGCTTTCAACCCTGCCATGATGCTGACTGCAGGGAACTGGCACTATGGTCCTCATCAGGACAAGGCAGTTCAGAGGCACTTTGTACACTATCATTGGGAAGACACTGAAACACCCAAACATCCTCTATTTCTCTCTATTCCCTTGCATTTCTTTTTTTTTCCCCCTCGCATTTCTAAAAACCACTTTCTAAACAACAGAATAGATAATTTGGGGAGTTAATTGAACTTCCCCCTACTACCTATTTCCCTATGTATCTATGAGAGTGAGAAAGAGAGAGAAAAAGAGAGAGAGAGAGATTCTCATATAGGAGAAACCATGTGATATTTAAGCTTGTGGGTCTGATTTATTCACTTAACATTACGTTCTCAAACTGCATCCATTAATCTATGAATGCTTCAAGTTTATCTTTCTTTATGGCAGAGTAGTACTCCATTGTGTATAAATACCAATTTTTTTTAATCTATTCATCTGTTCGTGGACATATATGCTGTTTCCAAGATCTAGCTATTATAAATTGAGCTGCTATATAAACATGGGTATGTATGTACTCCTGTAATATGAAGACTTTAATTCTTTGGGGAAGATACCTAGAAGAGGGATAGCTGTGTCAAATGGAATTTCTATTGTTATTTTTTGAGGAATCTCCACACTGATTTCTAGTTTGCACTCCCATTATCTATTATCTATTCTGTTGTTTCACAAATATTTTAAGATAAATGATAATTTGTTTCATTTATACTACTACCTTCTTGTGTTCGTTGAAAATAAAATGTTTTGTTTCCTTTTATTTGTTTGTTTCTTCTTTTCTAGAGAGAATCTTTTTTGCCTGTGAAATATACTCTAAGTAACATTTTGGCCATTCTTTTAAGCTCATAATACACAGTATACTAACCATTGTTATTCTTTTACTATCTTGGTATGAAATTTTGTTTTATTTACTTCACAGAAATAAAAAGTGGTTTTGGGGGAAAAATAAAGGGCATCAACCAAAAAAATAAGTAAAGAGACACAGAATTACAACACTCTGTGTTTACCACTGGAAAAAAATCAGTAAAAACCACTTTCTAGCCTTTGTAAGAACTTGAAAGTCAGAGAGTTTTGATACCTGGAAGAAAAACTTGGTAGTAGCCATCACATTCTCTTGAATTTCTTCTAGAAAAGACTGAGTCTGCATAGTGAAATATCTTTGGAGAAAGAACATCATCTGAAACTCTGGAAGGATAGTAAGTATACCTTTTCCATTCATTACTCATGTATTGTGTGTTTGGATAGATAGAGAGAGAGAGAGAGAGAGAGAGAGAGAGAGAGAGAGAGAGTGCAGTGGCCAGGTATGTACTACTGAGCGAGGTGCACAGGCAGAAGTAAGAAAGCAATGAATCTCAAGCTCCAGGAACCCTTGCTGCCTGATCTCCTTCAAGAGAAGGCTGGGTTTGGGGACAAAAATGTGCTCTCATTATCATATATTTTTCTACAATTTTTAAAAGAAGATACTTTAAGGACAGTAAGTCAAGACCACTGTCTATTTCCTTTCTTTTGGCATTTACTAAGGGTAAGTTGGATTATGAATAGCTATAATTGTTTGGATCTTCTTGAGATACATTTATGTTGTTTATAATGACTTCCACGTAGACCTAAGTTTTTGCTGTCTCAATTGAAGAAGAAATCCAGTATTACACCTACTTTCCAATGTGCTAATTCATTTAGGATGATGACACAGATATCCAAGGTCAAGGTCACTTCCCAATACAAAAATTTCTACAGACTCTGGGCAGCAGAAGTATTTGGGTACAAGAAGCTCAAGGGTTGAAATGTACAGAGTCAGATGTTGTTGGTGTCATTATTGTCACTGTTGAAATAGAAGCGCCACCAAGAACATCTAATGTTTGAAACCTAACCAAGAGACATTAGTTACAGACATTTGTTGAAACTTCCCAGAAATTTAGCTAAACTAATGGTGGAGAATGGAAGAAAAATTAGTGGTCACTTAGAGATGAATGTAGTGCAAAAAAGAGGGCAGAAAAGTCAAAACATTTGCCCTGGATGAGTTCAGATTGCTGCTACCTAATAGCTAACTTACTGTCTTTGAGGATTTTTTAGTTGTTATCATTGCCTGGAATGGAACCTATGATCTTGCATATTTTCAAATGTTTAATGTGCATCAGAATCACTCAGAATTTTTTGTTAGAAAAATATTTATTCTTTAGCCCAACTTCAGATCTGCTAAAAACATCAGGTCTTGAGGCCAAGGAATCGGCATTTTAATAAGAACCTCAAGTGGCTTTGGTCTAAAAAGACTAATTCTACCAAAGCTAGTACAATTAATTCAGCCACAATAACCACAAGTGCATGACAGTATGTTCGACAAACATCAGTGAAGAACATTCCCTCCTGATTTTAATAATGATTTGCTACAACTTGCCTTTCTCCACGTTTACGATTTTCTCTATTTCTGCGTTTTTGCCAAACGCAATTTCCCTTTGGCATAAGTGGGAAAAACATATGTTAATATGCTCAGTTTTATAAGGAAGAAATATCAACTCTAGAAATCTTTGTCAGGGTGTTTTTTAAAGGTTAACATATCAATCTTCTTGAAACTTACACATCTAATTAATTACTGTAAAGTGCATAGTCATAATGCGAAAAAGAAGTTTCTGCTTTATACATCGAACCAAGAACAAAATTACAAGATGCATAATCATTGGTATTTTAATTAGCTGGCATCAAAGGATTCCTGACCTTTTGTTAACAATCTTTACATTGAAAGCAAAAGTGCAACAGCTGGGGTTGAGGATTTGGCTTGGGGGTAGAGCACTTGCCTAGCAAGCACAAGGCCCTGAGTTTGAACCTCAGCACCCCCAAAAAAGTGCAACAGCTGGTCTCCCCCGCACTGTGAGCACTTAACCACTCACTGTGAGTACACACACAAACACACACACAAGTGATATTTTGTTCATCAGCACAATTAAGCCCAGATATTGACTACCTATGTCAGACTCTGGCCAGGAGCTAACTTGTATGAGAGCTTGATACAATTGTGTTAAAGGCTGGCAGTGCTTAACCTCATAGGTTAAGCAAGAAAAATGGTATGAAATTGGTATATATGCATTTTCTACTGCTTGTTAATAAGCTAATTGGAGTCTAAGCAGTTGGTATTTATAATTTCTACATTTTAATTATGAAAATCATCAATATTACAATAACTGAGTATTTCCTTTAAATATTAAACTACTAATTGACCTAACTAAGCAGAGTATTGCTGAGAGGAAATACAATATGTTTTTCAACCATAGATGAAAAAAATCATTTGGAGGTTAATATTTTGTTTTCCTTTAATTAGAACCATCGTGTATTGAGGTCTCTGTGTATAAGTCCCTCAAGTAAAATCCCATATTCAACTTGCCTCTAGAAGAAGACGGTTTATTCCAATGAAGTTTACATTATTACTTGAGGCATTTTTCTGGTATCGTTTTCTCTCTTTTGGCATAAAAAGATTTTATTCCGAGCAGCATAAACAACTAGAATTTGCACTGTAAATATGCAGTACATATATGCTCAAGATCATCTAGTTCAACACTATTATTAATTGATGGATGAAAATGACACCAAGACCAAAAACTATTCTAGTGACAGAGCTGGCACTGGCACTCAGATTTCCCCTCCCCCTGAGCCTCGACCCACATGTCACCTCTATTCCACAAGCTACTCTGAGATAAAACTTTTATTTAATAATAATTCTCCTGCTTTGAACCTATAATGACACTGAAAAATGTTTCCCTGGTCTCTCTTTGATGATATGGTGCTCATCTCTTAAGCGTCGGTTCTTATTTCCTATTCCATGAGAACACAAAGATGATCTTTCCCTCAGCACAGCTGCCAAGATGAACAGATACCCGGAAGAAATTATCCCGTTAAGGTCAAGCTTGACTAAAGTGGTCAAATGGATTTCCCTAAGCTTCCACATTCAAAGAAAAGGGGAAATTAAAAGGATGAGGCATTGCGCACAACAAAGCATTATATATATTCACATCTTCCAAAGGGAATATCTGTATCATTTTTCTTGACTTTTGAAAAATCCGCAACATAAATGTTCCATGTCTAGAATATATACACACTGGTTTATAGATGATAAAAAACACTCTTTTTATCATAACATAATGCTCCACTTAAAAAAGAAACAGGCACTATAGTACTGAGAAATAAAATTTTTAAAGAGCATAATAAAAATTCATATAAATAAAAAGCTATAAAACATCTAAATCACACCATCAAATGCCTTCCTGCATTCTACATTACACTGTGCTGTACTCCTGACTTCATTGTTCATTTGATTACACTCTATGTATGTGGTGTCTTCAGATAGTGAATGTTTCATATGCAAAGCACCCTCTCGTGTACAAACTCTTTACGAGTCTTTCGGGTATCTGTGATCTATGTCCTTGTCTGTATAAAGTAGAGGGTTTTGATTAGAGGTGATTTTACTTCCCAGGGATGCTGGTAAATGTCTAAAGACAGTTTTGGTAGGCACATCCTAAGAGCAAGGATATCCCTGACCGGGAATTCTGCTGAAGCTTCTACACTGTACAAGACAACCCTCACAACAAAGAACTGTTGGACCCAAAATCGTCCATATCAAACAAGTCAACAGTGTCATGTGAAGTTTTCAATCACTTAACATCGACAAACACACATTTGAATTCTCTCACTTGTGTGACTATATAGGCAAATTTCTTGGTAAGAGAAAACTTGTGCAGCAGGAAGAACACTGGGCTTGGGAGCCCGGAAAACTGACTTGTGCCGACACAGCTTCCTTGCTCATTAATGGTATGAACTTGTGTAAGTCATTTAAACTCTCATGCTCTCAGTTGCTACATGGAAAAATGAGAGAACTATCCTAAATTAATCCCAGAGATCTCTTCCAGGTCTAAAATTCTATTATTCAAGTGAGAAGCAAATTATAAGTATGGAAAGAAACTTTAAGCTAAAAGGTCTGGCTAACCAATTATATTTTTTAAAAAACTAAAGTGTGCAAATGTAAAATGCTTAATTGCGCTGTGTCATAAGTTGTCAAGCATTTGTTAAGTATCCATTATCTATTTAGCGTGCTACCTACTGATGTAAAGGAAGATTAAACATATGTCTATACCAACTAAATTATCAAAACTCATTAAAGTTTTCTTCTTCAAAATGTGGTGGCATTATATCAAGAGCTCCTGGGATTTTTGACCAAATACAAATGTATGAACCTCAGTTCCAGGGTATTAATATCTCTGAAATTTGCCCCAAAATTTGCAATCATTCAAGGTAGTGTATATATATATATATGTATATATATATATATATAAAACATATATATAATACATATATATGTATATGTAAAATACATATGTGTGTGTATATATATGTAATAGTTTAGATCTTGCTGAATTAAAAAATTAATGAGTAACAGCTGGTACTATTCTGCTTTTATCTTACTTAGATATGAAATTCTACTGCAGCACAGAGTTCAACATAACTAAGAGGCCAGAAGAATTGAGGGAAGGTCCATAACAGGTAAGGGGGTGCTTGAATGGATAAATTTTGGAAAATAAGATAGAAAGAGCCCAGAAAATGTATTCCATATGGAGTTTCAGATGTGAGATTTGCTAGGATGTAATTTGAAGTCAGTATTTATGTTGAACAGAATTAACAGGTAGTAAAATAGATTAGACAGGTAGATAGATAGATAGATAGATAGATAGATAGATAGAAAGATAGATAGATAGATAGAGATGGTAAACCAATTTGAAAAGTTTACTCCCAAAGGGACAACTATAATGGGGAAAAACAGATCAAGGGTGTGTAAACTTTGGCTGAAATGTGTTTTGATAGTTTTTTGGTGGTTGTTTTGTTGCTGTTTTATTTTTGTGGTTCTAAGGATTGAACCTAAGGCATTTGCATTGGATAAAAATGAATAATGCAGTTTTCCAACGTACCTAAATGGGGCAAGTAGTATTCCTAGCACAATGTGAGTGCTAAAAACTGCTACCTATAGTATATCAATTGGTTCCTTCTCTAGGCTTGTTAATTTCCTCACATGCACATGTTCACTAATACTCCACTGAATCAACAGAGACCCTCAACAGAATCTTTGGAGTGTTCTATGTGCATCTGCCTCCTTTCAATGATGTGTGTGCATGTGTGTATGTACGCATGCGCACATGCACGCGTGTGTTTGTGTGTGAATTCTCATCACTTTAGCTCATCTCATCATTTCAGGAGTCCACCAGGTTCTACCTAAATTCCCCTTCCTATCGCCATAGCCTGAAAATTCTCTGAAGCCCACATACTGGGGAGATGGTAGGACAGAACTTGTTTACCTCCCTACTTGAAGAGATCGCTGTTTTTCATTGTCTGATGTTCAATGTCTCCACACTTGTTTCACATTTGTTGATTTTTTTGTTGTTTCACTTGGCCTCTATAATGTCACTTTTATTAGAAGTAGAAGTCCTAGGGTTGGGGATTTAGCTCAGTGGTTAGAGTGCTTGCCTTGTAAGCACAAGGTCCTGAGTTTGATTCCTCGCACCAAAAAAAAAAAAAAAAGAAGAAGTAGAAGTCTTAGTATATGTGAATGACTTTATACTAAAAGGCCTAAAATTTCCTTGATTGAATGCCATTAATTTTATTTTTAAGCTTCATGTGGGAATGCTAGCTTTTACTATAACCAAGGAAATAATAGATTGACTTTATAAGGTAGTTTTCACAAAGGTCCTAAGAGAAACAATCTAAGGAATACTTCTATATACTTATACTACTTTCTCTCATATTCTGATATGAACCACCAACTTCCCCATGCTTTTGAAGAGGTATTCTGAATGCATAAAGCTGAGAAATAAGTTAATATTACAAATTTCTTCCCAGGTAATTCCATGATTATACTGTGACATCATTTATTTCCTTCCCCAAATCAATAACACATTGTTTTTAAGATCAGAGTGTCTGTTAGTAAATACAACATTAATGTGTGATAGGGTACTATATGTTTCCTAGAAAATATAAAATAAAACAAGCAAGTGAACTTATCAAATCGATATTTTTGGCTAAGTATACCACTAATTAAGATAAATTATACAGCTTTACTATCTTGCATATATTCATAAGAATAAATACCATTAACTAAATACACTATTGGAAATATTTTAGTTGATATATTCAATGTCCATTTCTAAGAGTTACTAAAGATGAAAAAGACTCAGTTCCCAGCCTTGATAACCTAAAAGAATGAATATTATCTTATCGTACCATGGCATCTATCTATGAAGATGTATAATCTATATTTTTGTTTGGAGATACGTATTTGGTGATATTACTAATACAAGCTTAATGACAATTCAATAAATACGTATTTTATTTCCAAATTTGTTTCTAAATGTCATAAAAATTCTCTTCTGTCTATCCCCATGTGTCTACATATAAATACTGCTTTTTTATTTACCATGCTTCAATGTTACCCTTTGACCTCTTCTCACTTTAGATGAGGATTTAGCTCAACATCACCACCTTCTCCACTTCCCACGGCTTCAATAGAGTGAAGTTGCAACTTTTGGCTGCACAGATCATAGTTTACATAATTTTGACTGCATAATATTCTTTGCTGGTGAGCCAATTGATGTGCGCCAATGATATTTCTTTTAATTGCCACATTTTCTTGAAATAATTTGTCTCATTTATTTAGATTTATAAGAGTTATAACTAATATGTTTTAAATGTTTCTATAAACCCATCAAAAACTACCAAGGTTTTCAAATCTTCAAACACATTGGATAATTTATCAGTTTCACCTCCTCCCCAGAGACCTCCCTTCAATGTCCTTTCATCTTTCTGCTCAAATCCACACAGGTCTCTGTCTTGGCCTTCAGCATAGCTATAACCTTGTAACATTTAAAATGAATGACTCTGGCACTATTTCCCAGGGTAGTATTTGAATTGCTATCTTTGCCTGCCATGGCTGGTGGTATTTGGATCTTCTTTCCAGGGTACATATAATAAATTCTATATAAGCAATGAGACAGTAATGCAGAGACTATCTACTACTTAGTGAGAAGGGAACAAGGAGAAATAAGATACTATTTATGAATATATGCATGCCATCAGCATTGCCGAGTACATGACATACATTTCATCTTCTACCATCACTACATCTCTTTGAGGCTGGTATCCATTATTATTACCATTCCATTTTATCAATGAAGAAACTGAGATTCATAAACATGCAGTAATTTATCCAATGTTCTACTGATAGACAGTACTTGTACATCGTTTCAAAGTTGTACCATATACCTAAAGTATGGGCATAACTATTTTACATGCTCTCTTCACATTATATGAAGAAGCATGATTCCCCTCTGGCTGCTGGAAGATAAATCAAAATATTGCCTTAAAAAATAAATGGAAGGCTTCTGGCCCTTGAAGAAACAATTAGTCCCAGTTCTGCTACTTGCTAGAAAGATGACCTTGGGTAAGTCACATGCATCTAGTAATAACAACCATTGTGCATCTAGTAATAACATCTAGTAATAACAACCATCTAGTAAATAAAAACCACCATTTATTGAATGTCTAGTGTTAACATGTTTCATCTACTTTTAATTCTCCAAGAACCTTCTGAAGTAGGGGTTCTTCTTATCAGTATTGTTGTTGTTGTCATTAGTACCGTTATTTTAAAATGGGGATGTGTATCAGAGTTCCATTTCCCTCACACAAGCCAGGTGAACTGATTACCTCTAAATGGTCTCTTTCTAAAAATGTCTTCCTTGGAAAACAACTGCACCATAAGGCCTACAAGTACATATTGGATTTACACATCTTGGAGAGAAAAATACCAAATACAGAATATTCAAGCTGGAAGGAAATGTAGAGTTCACCTTTAATTGGCTAATTTTTCAGATGAAGAAACTGAGGCTCAGAATGTATAAACTAGCGCTCCCTAGTGTCTCAGAGCCAGAACCCAAATGTAATGATTCCCCATTTGGTTCTTTTCCCTAAACTGTAACCAGTTTGGGAACCCAAGAAAGTGGCACATGGAATGATGAGGAGAAAAAAAGAGACAAAACAGAGAGAGTAAACATATGAGTGTCCCTACCCCATCCATCCATTCACTCATCCAGTTAATAAAGAGACATCAGAAAAAGAAGGAGTGCATATGTGAACAAAAGCATTCCACCTCCAGGAGCAGATCATAATTGTAATAGAAAAAAAAGAACAACAGCTTAAGAAATTACTTTAAAATAACATAATAAATGTAATAATTCACTGTCATAGCCTATAACATACCAAGATTTGCTATCTCAAATTTAAAGTAAACGTAAAGGAACTCTCAATTCCGTTTACCCACCATCTCGACTTGCCTTCTCTGTAAATGGCACCACTAGTCAGCCAGTTAGTTACTAATACTGAAGACTTGGCAGACATCTTCACCTCCCTCTCACTACCATCTGACCCAAAAACTCAAATTTTGATTCTATTTCCAAGATACACTTTAATATAGACATTTCTCTTTTCTCCATTTCTGCAACACTAAGCCACCATTTTCTTTTGTCCAGGCCATTAATACAGCCTCTTATATACTCTGTTTCATCCATTCTGACACCCCTACGATACATTATCTACCTAGCAACCAGAATGTCTTTAAGAACAAGTTACATCACTCCCTTTCCTAAGTCTGCTCATAGTCATAATAGCCTCCTTTCCGTAGTTTTCAACCGAGCTCATTAAGTGTCTTCCCAAGTCAACTTAAAAAGCCAACTAACGTCTCTAGTCAACTAGTAGCTGACTAAATAGCCTACTAGTAAAAACAGCTATTCAAAACTTCAGTTACCAGAATGTGTTGCATGATATTTCTTGGGACAGCAAACAACAGCCGAAAAGTACATTTTTAAGAGCTTCACAGTCCAGTGAGAAGTCCCAAAATATTACGAAATCATTTATTTGTTACCCCAGAATTTATTCCTTGTTACCCATCTTTACTCCCCTCAAGATGTGATAAGAACTGACCTTCATATATTCTGTATTAGTACGTGCATTTATATTTGGGAGTTCAATACTTTAACTGGAAGACAAACTCTTATTTTCTTACCTTAAAGTTCCACATTTCCAGGGATGGAAGAAAGAAAATGCAAAGGTAAATGAGCCCTGGATCAGTGGGTAGCTTGATAGTAAACAATGATTACAAGAATGACTACTATTTAGGAAAGTGGGAGTGTGAGGCATTTAGGGAGGACTGAAGAGACAATGCCTGTCTGAGCAAGGGGCCACCCAAGCTGAATCTTGGTGATTAAATAAAATTAGCGGGGTTGTCTGGGCAAAGGGAGAGCCTAGCCTGAGGCGGGGCCAGTAGGGGGGCGGGGAGTATAGCTTCCACCAGGGGAAAAATCACGGCGAAGGAAAAATGAACACAATGTGGTTTTGCCATCATATTGCCTTAATATTTTCATATCCACCACCTTTGAAAAGTCTAGCCTTTTTTGATAACCGTAAACTGATTCAGATATATCCTTCAAGTTTTTAATTGTCAAAAAAGACCTTGCCTGATCAGTCTGTTTAAAAGAGCCTCAGATACTGACTGTCTCTTTCTTCTGACTTGACTTGACTTTCCATCCTAGTACTCCTACCACTCGCTCTGGCGTGTTTGTCCTCTTGTTCCTATTTTTTTTCCTTTCCTCTACCACTAGACTCTGAGTGCTGTGTGAGTGCAGTCTTGGTTTATTACTTTATTTGGGCTTATCTTTTACTTTTTCTCAGTGCTGTGCACCACTCACAGTGTCAGCTGATCCCCATTTCAGGACCATATGACAAGAATCCGGGTTACCTTATTTCAGTCTCTCTTTCGTTAATACACAAAGGTAGTCAACAGTATGTCATCAAGGGCTTAAATGAGAAAATCCTTTTAATCTTTTTAAAATTCCAGTGAAATGTGAGAATCTATTATGGTTCTCCAAATTTTGTCTTTGTTGTTTCCACAGTTTTCTTTTTTTGATCCAAAACATCTAGCTATATTCAAATCCAAGTCAAAGATGGAACTACTGCTAAATGCGTACTCTGATAGGGGTAATCTTTGGTCTTTCATGTCTGTGTCTGCTCGTATTTTAACTTCATCTGGGTCAATATGATGTTGAAGTATCTGGATAAGAAAGAAAAGTTGTGGTCAATTATCCAGATTTTTAGGACACTACTGTTTGCTTTCACTGACTTGACTACATCTAAATATTAAGTCCTAGGTAGACAAAGCAAACAAGCAAGGTGCTGGAGTTTGTTTCTTTCTTATTTCCTTTTATTTTTTATACAGACATATTTGTGCCTTAACAACAAATGCTAAGACAGACAAAAAATAGTGTATAAATAAGGCCCAATAAGGTTCAGAGATCTATGTTGTAGTTTTTACTCTACCAATAATCTTGAGAAAATGACTTAACTGTGCATTAGCTTGCTCATAAATCAGGGATGAAAATGCCCACCTGACATGTTTCTGTAACAGGAATGAATGACAAACAGATTCAAAAACATGTCAAATGTTTGAGAGTGTTATAATTTCTAAATGTAAGAAAGTGTTATTGTATTTCTTCTTTCACTTACACAGATACATAATAGGCTTTTATTCTCCAACTCTCGGCAACTGGCAATAACATCTCTTTCCCTTTTAGTCCTGATGCATTTACACGACAGATTATGAGACGCCTTCGTGCCAAAGCTTCCTACACCATTAGCTACCAAGCAAGTCTTAGTACAAAGTCCCTTAATGCATCCATGTGGCCGGGAGACTGTTCCTGGTATGGAAGATTGCTCTATATAATCTACAATTTCTTTACACCCAAATGTTTCCAACCTAATAGAAAATGAACTCTCTATGCTAGAAAATAATCTTTTTCAGTAATCACTTGACTAGAAAACAAAATGTTCCCAGTGGTTCTTTTACGGCCCTGAAAAATACTAGCAACGCCTTCCTCACACTTCCTTTTATGGTCTGGTACTTTCACAAGGGCTGTCTCGGAGGCACCAGTGTATGTGCAGAAACTGCTACCACTTCTCCGCTGAGTGATAACTAAACAAATACGTGGCCAGTGGAGAAATTCCACCTGTAATGTGTTAGCTCGATCTATAAAATAACATCTATATTGATTTTTATGTGTTTGCAATGACTTAACTGAGGTTGTTTTTCATTAAATTGGCAAGTTCTGGCATCCTGGAAACACAATACGTTGTTAACATTTGGTCAGAATTAGAAATGAATGATATTGCTTGTTTGTTTATTCTGGGGCTTAGTCCTCTGGACATCCTAGGTTAATTTTCAAGGTCAGTGAACTGAGGCATGCTTCTACCAGAGCTCACAGAGTTGTTGTTTTGTTTTTTGTTTTTTAAATGCTCCCTCCCACCAGTCTCTTCTCACTCCCCTTGGCATCAAAATATTGATCGACTTTTCTCTGTGCCTTGTAGAGGTGGCCAGGATGTATGCTTGGGAGTGAGCCACAGGTTGAAGAAACCTACAACTAAAGCTGTGAGAGTCTCTGAAATTAATATGCATTTATTCGAAGAAAGCATTTTTCTGATTATAAAAGTAATGCAATTACTTTACCTTTATAGTACAAAATGGAAAAAATGCAAAAATTCTAAAGAAATGAATTACCCACAATGCCACTAGCCGTAGATAGCCATAAATAATACTAAATCTTTCATTTGGTTTTCAAATTATTTCTTTTATGATTCCCCTTGAGGAGGCATACTGCCCTGAACCAAAACCTATTCTAATTCTTCCTATTTGTCACTTATTGTTGATTTGGGGTGATGGGCTAGAGGAATAGATCAATTGTACATCTTAAATTTTATGAGGTAGGCTCTTACTTTAGAATGCATATGTTAAGAGTTGTCTTTCACCAATAGAATGTACTAGTAATTGACTCTATTTTTTAACAAATCAACTCACAAGGAAGCTGGCATTAAAGTTGGGCTGATGACAACCAGATTTATGTAAAGCTAGAAGAGAAAGAGATAGGTGAGCTCAAGTTAAAAATGAGTAATAATAGCAGGTAACATGTGTGGTGTCTGAAGTCACACAAACCTAAATTCTTGTCTTTTATCTTTGTTTTACCACTTCACCACTATGTGACCTAAAATAGGTTACTTTTTCTGAGACACTGTTTCCCCAACTGTATAAAATAGGCATAATAACAGACCCAACCCGAGATTTAAAAAAGATTAAGTGCATGTAAAGCACTAAGTACAGCGCCCTTCTGACTGTAAACAGTAAGTATTAACTGTGGGTAGTATTTATCAGGCTCTAAGCTAAGTGTTTTACATACATTGCCTCATTTACTCCTACACTATCCTAGAAAGTAGGATTAAATGAGAATGTACCCAGAACACTTTATCATCCATAAGCTTGAATTACAAGTGAGAAAATTGAGGTATAAAAAGATTCATTGTCTTGCCCAAGGCCACATGATTTGTTGAGTGATGCAGCCTGGATACTTACCAAGGGCTGCAAATGACACTATTTTTCAAATGATGGCTTTGGGGCTGCCATCAGCATAATCAGAATCTCTGCAATGGGCCCCAAGCAGCCACTGGTTTAACAAGTTTTCCAAGTAGAGCTCAGGCTGCAGATCAGGGTTCTCTGCTACATAGTGACTTATATGGGAAAGTCACTTTTGGTCATTTTCCAGACAGCTGAACTCAAACCCTCAAAAATCTTGAATTTCATTCAGAGCCCTGTACGAAAAAGATCCCTGGAGAATACCAAAAGATATACTGTAGCAGATGAGAATTTTACTCCTCTAACAGACCTGTAGGGCACGATGTAGGGATGGAGCTGTAGCAAATGCCTGTTTTCTTTCCTGCCTGAAGGGGTCTGTTTGCATGTGATTGATTTTTATCTTACACTTGATGGATTGATACATAGATTTAATTAAATCATGTGTTGTCCCATCAATAGAGCTTTGGAGCTATTTTACATTCAGCCTGGGTACCAGATTGAATTAAATGGTTTTTTTAAAGCCTATAAAACAGGAAAATATCTTTCCCTGGTTGGTATTTTTTACATATTGGTTAGTAAGAGTCTGTAAGCTAAAGCGGGTTGTAAAGTTCATTTGCTAGTGAGGAAGCCGATTTGACTTTTATGGCTATTAATTTTTTATGGAGCACAGAGCTGAATTACTGGTATTGCTCCTAACTTAGACACCTCTGTAGCTATTGGAAATGAGGGCACCTCCATTTGGGAAGCAATTATCCTGACCATCCCTAAGGAAACAAAGGATCATATACAAACAGTTTCCAGGTCCTCATAATAAGATCCAGCCATATGTAATGATGTTTACTAGGAGTCACACAGAACAATTGCTTATATTGCTTTAATACCAGATGTAATGCATTCTAGGTTTCAAGTAATGTCAGATGGAGTGAAAGGGGCTTTATCACTTTAAAGAGTTCATTGTCACAGCTGATAGTAACTCATCATCTTTTCTGTGTGTGCCTACTATGTGCCGTGTTTCTACCAATGTAGTCTACAGCAGTAAGGAAAACTAAAAACAGGCAAAGGACCTTCTTCCACAGATCCCACATTCCAGTGGGTGGAATAAGACAAAAATCAAATAAAAATATACTTGTCAGGAGATAATAAATGCTTCGGTGGAAAGGAAGGCAAGACAAAGTGTAAAGAGTAATTGGAGGGAGCTCTGTTTCAAAGATGGTGGTCAGGGAAGGTATCTCTGATATAAGACAAAAGACTTACAATTATGTCAACGGCGTCACTTAAGTAGGAAGGGATGTTTAAGGTTTGAGGTCTTTTCTGCGATGCTACTGTCTGTGTGAAACCTGTTGCTGCATTCAACAAGTAGAATGTAACATTCTCACATGGCACTTCATAGAGCAATTTATTTTGAAATTCGCTGTACCCTCGTTTTCCTACTTTCATTAGATAACTATTTATTGACTGTTCCATTTTTCCAGGTACTACGCCAGGGGTAGAAAAATAATAGCTCATAGTTAGGGAGTATTAACCATGCGAAACACCACACACGGCATTTTACCTGGTTTAATAGGCTGGTACGGCAAAAACCATATTCTTTTCATCGCCGTAAGGGATGAGACCCAGATTGATTATGCAATGCACGAGGTTCACAGCTCTATTTGGTGCCAGAGCTGGAACGAAAGTATGTTTTCTGATCCCCATTCTAATTCTCCTATGACATACAAGACCCTAGATGAAATTCTTTCTCTTCTTCTAAGTCAAGTAAGATCAAGTATATCCCAGAGTATACATACCTCTTTCTTATTGCTAAATGAACCTCAAAAAGCTACACAACTTAACCCCTGCCTTCAAACAAATTAGTATTTGCTTCACGTATAGCCAAAGCTTTCACCAACAGAGTTCAATCAGCCCAGGAAACAGGCTAGTAACTTTATAGTACAAACCAGATGTCCAAATAGATGCTCCCTGCCTCAAGAAACTGTCGGCAAGGCTGGCGGAGGGGGAAAGGCCTGCATGGCATCCTTTGCTTTCCTCTCCCCATAAGACCAGCTGCTATGCTGCCTCACCTCTCCTCTCACGCCCCACCGTCAGACCACTGTGGCCCATCCGGTCATCACTGTCACCTGCAGAGACCCTCCAACAACCTTCTCTTCAGTCCAGAGTCTCAGAGCGGATCTCTTAGAGTACCTGCTGCCCAGCGCAATGGTTGTCCTGTTTTTATATACGAAGACCAGAGGGCCCAGCGGTCTGGTTTGTAAGATTTTTAAAAAGGAAGGGACCTGACAGGTCAGTCAAGACTAATCTCCTTGTTCACAAACGGAAGCAGAAGGATACATGACTTAGGATTCCTGAGTCCTTAGAACTCAGATTTTATGCTCTGAGTCAAAAGTTCTCTGTACTCCACCACATCACTTTTCAGATGTTGATATAGGAAAAGAAAATTTATCTAAGATGAGTGTGGGGAGCATTTGTTATAAATTAACAGAAGATATAGGGGGCAGGGAGGAGTTTGACATTTTCCTCTCCCTCAACTCACCTGTTAGTCAAGCAAGCCACTCTGCCCTTCAGTGAGATAAATGCCCTCCCCACATTCTCTTCTTGCCAATCAGTTTTCTTTACATAGTATTGAATGATGGACTCCAGAAAAATTCCCTGGGCTCCCACTATTAGTTATGGGATATCTCCGATAAAAAAAAAATAAGCTAAAAGAAATTAGGATTATTTTTTCTAGATCATCAGATACATTTCAAAAATCACCAATGATTATTTCAAAATGCCCTAAAATCATCCACTTACTTTTGACATAATTAGCATAATTAGCATCATTTTCATTTTAAAAGTGACAAAATTTTGACACCAAAAGAAGACAATCACACAGCTAGCTAGGAGAAGAGGAGAGAAATTAAATTCCAGCCATCTTCACCTTGACATGCATTAATCCAGGCCATTTTTTCTCACACAGGGAAAGGAGATAAAAATAAAAATTAAAAACGTATTGAGCACGGACTCTATCCAAAGCTATATCCCAGCTGGTTTAATCTTTATAACATTCCCATAAGGTGAGTACTGTCGTCGTTGTTATTTTCCTTACATTTAGAACACTTGGAACGCCCCCGACCCAGCAGTCCCCACTTAACCCCTCTGATGTGCCGGAAGTGCTGCCCTCTCCCACCAGCATGAACAATGGCTCCTGGTAAGCATAAAGTCCCACCATGACTCCTAGCTGCTCTCCTCCTTCCCGGTGTCCCTTGTAAGATACAAACCTGCTCACATTTCCTTTGACAGTCCCGTGTAGATCCTGCCCACACCTTTGCTCATGCTGTGCCTCCTGTTCGAATCCTCTCCTCCCTTCCTGTGGCAGGCAGAATTTTGACCCCTTTGGGCCCCCACCCATGCACAAGTTACCTTACAAGTCAAAGGGGACTTTGCATATGTAATTAAGTTACTAATTAGTGACCTGAAAATTGAGAGATTATCCTAACCCATATGAGTCCACAGAGGCAAAGGGCAGATGAAAAAGTGAGAGAGGTAAGAGAAAAGAGAAAATCAGAGATGTTTGTCACGAAAGAAAGATTTAATGAAGCTGTTGGCTTGATGATGAAGGGGTCATGCGTCAAGGAAATAGAGACCTGCAAGGGACAAGTTATGTAACCAAGTTCAGAACAATTAACATTTCCCTCTCCTTATGGTAGCTCTGTGTTTGGAGACTTCAAACTCTCCTATTCATTGATAGAATATACGTTGCTGTGAGCTGTAGTTCCTCCACCATTCCGTAGAACACTAGACGTTATTACTTCTATTTAACTGTGCCCAGGTACACTTTCTCCAACTTCCCACTGTCTGTCAACCTTCCCAGCATCGGGTGATCACTTCTAAACTCTTCGGTCCACTTTTTAACATCCACATACAGAACAGAACATGTGGTGTTCATCTTTCTGCATCATATTCCCCTTTACATAGTGTTCTCCAGTTTCATCCATTTTGCTGCAAGTGATAGAATGTCATTTTTGACTAGAGATATAGCACATGTTCTTTATTCACCCATTGATGGGCACCTAGGATGCTGTCGTATCTTAATCACTATGAATAGTGCAGCAGCAATAAACATAAATGTCAGTATCTCTTTGATGTGCACTTTGATACACATGTATTGAAATACATCACACTGTGTCCACATAAATACGTACCATTATTACATGTTAATTAAAAAATTTTTAAGTATTTAAGGAGATGATACTATTAACTATACTCACTCGATTATAACACTGTACATGTTATCAAATTATCACACAGTACCCCATAAATTCATAAAATTAAAACATTTTTAAAAGAAACTAAATTCTGCCAACCACTAATGAAATTAAGCCTCACATCACAACTGTAGCCCAAGGTGATGTCTTAATTTTAGCCTAGTGGGGCCCTAATTAAAAGTCTAGTTGTGCCATGCTCAATTTCTGAACTACACTAACTCTGAGATAATAAATAGGTGTGGCTTTAAATTGATAAATTGTAATACATATCAGCAATAGAAAACTAATAAGTCTCTTCTGTCTCATAAGCTTTACTCTCCTTTTAAGATCTACCAGGGATGGAAAAGCAGATATCTCAACTTTAAGAAAAAATGGAAAATATGAAGGAGGCACATGCAATTTTCCTAAAGTTTCCCCTTCTGCTCTTCAACAAAGTGAAATCTTTATGCTTTTTGGCAATGGGAAAGTGGAGCTGTTCCTTGAAAGACAAATGAGGGAGAAAAAGACCACCCCATAAAGGAACATATTTTTCCTATGCAAATTAAGCATATTTTCAGATAAAGAGTCTTAAAACAAAGATGATCCAATATGGTCCATGCCTTGCATGTCATCTGTGCAGATTTCATGTCAAGACAAATCATGCATCCCTACGTGCTGTTTACTTGTGGAACACAATCTGTTAGAAAAACAAAGTGTTTCTGCAATTCAAAGTCATGCCTAAATCCACTACAACCCCTGAAATATGTCCAGCCTGGAGTCCGGCTGCATGGGCACCCCTGTCTACCTGGGCTCCCCGCAGGGCTGTCACCAGCAGGAGCCCAGGCCCTGTGCAGAAGGGCACAGTCCATGCCGCCATGTGGGCCTCTGCCACGGGCCCCCGCGCTTGCCCTTCACGGGAGGAAAGCCCTTTGCAAGAAATGCTTTTGTTTCCTTCCCTTTGCTTGCCTATTTTCTATAAACGCAACTGCTCCTTCACACCACAGCTCCTCTCTCAGTCTCACCAGCAGCTACTGTGCTTTTGGAGCTAGGTGAAGGAACCATCCTTGCGAGTTCTGTCAGCTATAAACAAAGACCAAAGCAAAAACTAGTCTACCAAGGAAGCCTCTTCCCCAGGAAGGTCTTTTCGCCAATCAGTTAAAAAAAGATCATTAGCCCGTCATGGGCCATTAACAGTGGATCAAAAGCAATGCAGTTAATTCCCACATCCCATCCTCCTTCTTCCACTAGAACATGTATCAAATTGTGGGTCAAAAGCAATGTAGTTAATTCCCACATCCCATCCTCCTTCTCCCACTAGAACATGTATCAAGTTGTGGGTGCATCTTTGTCATGTTAAAGAATGATAGCTGGTCTCTTAAAGAGGAGGAAATGTCCATCAGACAATCTCAGGTCGGACCCTGGATAAGCGAGCCATTTGAAGGCCACACCAGGGTCAGTGAATCTAGTAAGTTCATTTCTCTTCTTGCTGGAATCTGGAACCGTGAAAATATGTCTATGTGGGGGCCCATTCAAAAGTATGGATGGCCTGTACTAACCCCCGCCAGACTTATAAAACAGTTAAACCTTGGTCATAAGCAACAGCGTGAGGTCTGACTATGTATGGGTCCGACTTGTCCTGTCTATCTCGAAGCCATGCTTACTGCCACCTTTAAATGAGATGTATTACTTTTATCTAAAAGAACAAACTGTTGCAGATGAAATAGCAGTGTTTTAGTTACTTTTCTCTTGTTGTTGGGACAGAATACTCGACACCCAAAGTTAGGGGAAGAAAGGTTTATTAGCTCACAGTCTGCAGAGGTTTCCGTCTATAGTCCGCTGGGTCCAAGGCAGGGCGGCACGGCAAAGGCAGGGTCGACCGGCATGGCAGACCGGCAGCCGACCGGCAGCAAAGTAAAGTGAGGAAATGCAAGGAATGTGTGCAAATAAGCAATGCAAACAAGCAGCTAGTTAGCTTCTTCCTGTATCTTTTATCTAGGCTACCTGCCCTTAGGGCGAGTAGCACTCCTACCCTTAATTTTAGTTTCACATCCTTGATCCCAGCAGAACAATGCCAAACGGATCAGTGGATTAATTTAGTAATCACACACTCTAGATCCAGCTATCTCTTACCACATGAGGCTTTGGGGGGACATCTAGACACAAACCATAACAAGCAGCTACATGTGCTGAAGAGAGGAAACTGAAGACAACGTAGAGACCATCTAAGCTTTGCTCTTCTGTCTACTGTCCAGTCCCTGTCCATGGCGAAGGCTTGCAACCCCTGGGACACACTGAAGAAAGTCAGGGCTGACAATGGGATATGTGAGACTACAGATCAAGAAATGGTCCCTGTCAACAATGAATCCAGCTGTAATCGCTATACAATAGGAAGCCGCCACTCAAAATAGCCTTGTCTTCTCTTAACCACTGGCATTTATGTCTCAAACCACCAGTGAAAGAGGAAGGGATTGTTAGCACTGGTTTAGCCAAATTTCAGTTAGTAGGAGAATTCCACATACTTTCTTTTGGGGACTTACTGTAGTGGAATTCGTAATGAGGTGCTATCATCACAGTGGTCTTGAATGGTAATAAAAAAGAATAGGAATTAACGACTGTTGCAGCCTGTATCATCTGAGGAACTGAGATCTAAGCAAAATACTTTTATCTGTGTCTTATCTTTACCGAGAAAACTTTAGCACTCTATCTCTCTAAAGCAACAGCCCCTTATTTGTGCAAATAACAGGAAACAAACCACACCGTGATTTCTCAAGACTTGCTACGACTGTGTACGTGATGGGAAACAGTGGGGGCAGGCGAGTCTTTAAAGCAATTTTGCAGACTGACCATCACAAGTCTTGCCCTGGGTGTGCTCCTCTCAAGAGCTCAGCATTTCTAGGGGAAAATAGCCAGCCCTTAAGAGGGCATTGGCTGAGACCGATTGAAGGCGTTATACCCATGCTGTAAGGATTCACAGGTGTGGCATTTTGGGTAGAGGACTGGCTTGACTGGCTTTGGATCCACCCGTTGTGTTACTGGTACAGCACACTTCTGAATACGGGCAGGTCATGGAGCCATGACCTCAATGTCTGTATCGAATCCCTCACCCTATTCTCACTGGCACTATTCCCTTGATCTGCCTTCCAGCTGCTGTGAACTAAACAGCTTTGTTCTACTATGCTCTTCTGCTGTGATATTCCTGACTTGGAGCCAGCCAATCCTGGACTGAAAAGCTCTGAAATTGTAAACCAAATTAAACCTCTCCTAGACTAAGTCACAGGTGTTGGGTATTGTGTCCAGTGACAGGAAAGCTAACTAATATAACAAGCATGGAAATCGTTTTTCTGAATTTGTATCACACCAGAAGCACTGGTGTTTTCTCCCACACCTGACATTCTGGACAGGGGCCTTCAGGTCCACAAAAACATATAGCTAATGGAGGAAAAACAAATTACACTCAGGACAATGGAGAGGAATGAGTGAGGAGTGAGTAGTGAAGGGAGCCTGATGAGGAATCTAGAAAGGCAATCCACATATATGTAACTGAACCATATATTTATTCATTCATTCATGGAAAAGTTATTTGTCAAATGACTCGCTGTATCAGCTTTCTTAGAGCTCCTTACTATAAAGTAGTATTTAAAAGCTCTGAAAAGATATTAAGCTAAAAAGACACTTACTTAACTCATTTCCCCAAATGTATTTAATTTATGGAATTCTATTATTTTCCTTCTAAAAAAATTTAGAACATGGCAAATAATTAGTACTCCCTAGGACAGTTATGGAAAAGCTAGTATAGAGCAAACTGTACTTAATTCTCATTAAAAGGTAAGTGCATATGACATTAATTAGGTCCTCTGGTCATCTTCATACTACCTTGAGAAGAAAAAAAACTACTCAAAGAATTTTCACATAGGGACACCTTGGTTGGATAGACTCTGACTTCAGGATGCAGCTCCCAACAGAGGTCAGATTGGCAACATCTCAAGAAATTAGGGAATTCCGATTGTGCCTGTCACTACAAGACACTGCATGTGAGAGGCGGCAATAGGCTTTTTGTCTTAACTCTAGAAGATGTAGGCTCAAGGTAGACACTGAATCAGGTTGAGTGCAGTCAATGGAAGTCCCAGGGTAGACCAGCCAGCTTTGCTCATTGTATTGATTCACCCAACAATCATACTGCACGCCTGTTATCATCCAACATGAAACGTATCATCTAGTAATTCTCACAACTACCATCCTTACACTTTTCACATTTTACAGATAAGGAAACTCAAGCATATAGTGTTGATTTGTGCAAAGTAACACAGCTAATATGTGACAGAGTCGAGATTAGAATACAGGTCCCACTGCCTCCAAAGCTCTGTGCATGTTATAACACTCTCCAGGGGAAACCCGCAGTGCCAGTCACACTCTACAGAGCCTGCAGGCTTTTGCGCTCAGTTATAATCACCATCGCCGTCAAAGAGATAAGTGAACCTAGGGCCTGGCCCTACAAATGGCAAAGAGCAATGGATCTGCTTTGGTGTTTATGGAGTACACAGGCTGCGGAAGCCCTATTTGAGCTGACAATTCAGCCATTAACTAAGAAAATTAGTTTCCCATAACCTAGGAGGAAATTAATCTAAATGACAGTGGAATAAAATTAACAATCACCAAATGAGGACTTGAATTTCAAGTCCCTCGCTAGCATCTCCTGTGCTTTCAAAAGAATGGTGCTAGAACTGATACAAATTCATAAACATCTCTCTCAAAGAATTGTCCACTCTATAAAATCAATAATGCTTACTCAATAAAATAATATTAACTACATAAAATAAACTACATCCATTTCCTATGGGACTTTTAGCAACGTTGAGAATAATTAGTTATCACACTGAATTGTAAGATCTAATTTACAGGCCCCAGCACTGCATGAGAAAAACATGTTTGCTGTCAACACTGCACACTTCTGGATGGCTACCCCAGGAAAAGGTGAAACTAAGATTCCGAATTGGATTCACACTCAGATCACAGAATTCACAAAAAAATGGCCTTCTGTTGCCTGAAAGTCCTTGTTGTTTTTGTTCAACTACAACTTGTCTTGCTCTCTTCCAAGTACTAAACTGTAATACTGTCTACCCAAAATATTAGTAAATGCACTGCAAGCCCTAAATTTTGAAACAGTAGTCTGTAGCTGTGTAGGTTTATAGCTTTCAACATTTTAATGCAAAGACGTTTCTGTTCCTTCTACTTCTTTACATCGATGCTCTTCCATGTAGCCATGGAAGTCTTGTTTTACAAAATCATACCACAGCCATCTCCCTAAAAGATTTCTCTTTCTGCCCCGTCCTCTTCCCATCCAATTCTTCTACCTCCTTTAAGCCATTTCCATCTACATCGAATTTATCTTCTTGTGTGCTGAGAAAAGCTTACAGTTTCTAATACTTATTTAATGAATATTCTTTTCCCTCCTAGGGACAACTATTCTACCATTGTCTTATATCACCACTTAATTCTTATGATTTTGCTTAACATTCCATTATGCAGAATAGACCAGATTATTCTGTGGTTCTAAAAACAAAATCCCTATATCTCAATTCTATAGCCTTTCCAAAGTTTGTTTCTCACTGACACAAAATCCAGTTAAGATTATTATGGTCTCTCCATCATTTGACAAGTCAGAGCTCAAAGCTCAGACCATCTCAACGGTTCCACCATATGGACCTCTGACCTTCAAGGATGCCATGGTGGGGAGAGAGAAAACTTGGATATAGCTCCTCAGATCTTTAATGCCCCCAACCTAAAGAAATGTACACCACACACACTAATATACAATTGGCTAGAACTAGTTACACAGCCCACCTGGCAGCAAGGAACCTGGGGGAGGCAATATTCACAAATACTACAAAAATAGGAGAACTATACAGGTGAACCTAGTGTTCTCTGCCACAGCATGGTAGAGAACACAATATGTCCCAAGTAGACTGGATGCCAGAGAGGGTGACTGGGTTGGAAGCAGGTCTGACTTGTCTGACTCTTCAGAATCCATACATACACAGTACACATCATACCTATTTTTAAGTATTCTGCTGGAGTTCCCAGACCTAAGCCTCAGATACAGTATACTAGAATCACTTTAGAAAGCTTTATTGATAGGTTTACTCTGAAAACTGACAGAGAAGACATCATATATGACCAAATTATGTCTCTTCCATAGGTTGCTTTGTTCCATGGTCTGGCCGCAGAAAAAGTACAGCTTAAGACAAATGCATGTGGCATGAATGTTAGAATTTCTTGTGGCTTTCTCAATCAACCACATGTAAACGTCACAACTTTAAAACTTCCCCCTTTGTTGCCTGGTACCCTAGTGCAGAAAGAAACCAGCAGTGATGAGCAAGGCCCTACTGAGGAAAAAACGAAGTGACAAAACCTGGCAAGAAGCATGTTTGTAAAGTAATGCAACCCAACAGTACATTCCTCCAAAGCCGCCTTTCATAGAAAGGCTCTGAGCAGAAGCATTGCTATGCCCATTAGCAGATGAAGAAAGCAGTACCTGGAAAGGTTCAGTTTCTTGGGCATGGTCAAGCAGCCACACAAGGAAAGCCAGGGAGAACACCTGCAAAGATGCAGGATGGAGCCGTTCCTATTAAATTAGATGATGTTCATTCGTCACTGACAGCTTTGGGGGGAAACGGATCAATAAGCCCTTCCCTTTGGGTCACTTTCCTACTGTGTCGGATTTATATCTGCAAATGTTTAAAGAGTTCCCATTTACCTGGGGTTTTATGACTTTGTTATAATTGCCAGAGCTGAGAGAATGCTGCCTTCCGTCTGGCTTCTCTTCCTGCAGGGAGCAGCCCCAAAACCATGTCATCTCAATCATAGAACAAAAATGCTTTGAAGGAAAACAAATGCTGCTTTTTTTCCTTAAAAAGAAATTGTTGAATTGCCTGGAAAAGTCAGACAGTGACTTGCAAAAAAAAACCTTTCTTTTAGGTTGTCTAGCTACTGGCAGGAGAGGCTGTATCACTACAATAGATAGAGTGTCTCATCCAGGTCAGAACGAAAGATTGGAAGATTATTCTAGAGTCGTGTAACACCGTGGTCAAGGGGCTTTCCAGTCCAGATCTCTCATGCTTAAAAGGAGTATATACTTCAATTTTTTTATATACTGGAATATATATATACACATATATATATATAATGCATCACCTTTATATAAATAATTATAGATGCACATTTTCATGAAGATAGTTGGGAAGCAATGCTAGAACATTATATACAGCAATTTGATATTGTGGGATTTCATTTTAGATGATTTTCTTCATAAATAAACTTTTTTATTTCAACTGATATATAAATTCATAGGCAGGAACGCGTCCACCAGTATATGTGCTTTCATTTACCTTTTACTTGTGTCTTCTAGTACTCCATCCTTCAGCCTACTCCTGGCTTTCAACTAACACACATACACTCACACACACACACTCGCTCACACACAGAGGATAAAAAGATACAGAGAAAAAGGGAAGCGCAGGAAAGGTGCTGTTTTGCAATTTATCAAGGTAGGATATTGACAATTCACTTTCATGACAAACTAAGCAGTGAATGGTCTTCTTTCATATCATAACTCTCTAGTTGTATAGTCTGTTCCTTTTCTTTTTTGAAATTCCCTAGTTTAAATGCATTTACACTTTAAATGCGCTTATTGCTGAAAACAAAATAGCATTGGTAATGTTGGGAAAGTTTGTGAGAAATGTTGCTAAATCCAACAGCAAAGTGAAGGCATTCTGAATTTGAACAAGTGAATGACACAAAACATATTACTTAACTCTTAGGAACTCTTTACCTAGGAAGAGTCAGCTTTAATTAACATGCGTGTCTTTTGCTTCACCATTTAAGAAAACATGTTTTTAAGTGATTTTAATTCATTTCCTAACATTTTCTTTACATCATTGATTTATTTAAGAAAACTATCCCTTGTACAGTATACAAAAGTATTTTCTGCCTGTTCTTGGACAAGAAATACATAATTCAGGCTAAATGAGGTATTACTAATGAGAGTTAACTATTCTGCTCAGAAGTGTAAGAGAAAAATGAAAAAGTGATAAAAAGAGAAGACAACAACTAGGTGCCCACTCTGTGCCAGGCATTCTACTCCACGCTTCACATAAACATACTCATTCCATTGTATGTTCAAAAAATCATACAAAAATGGCATTATTTCCATTTTAGAAAAAAAATAATGGACAGTGATGGGGGGACCTGGGGAAGGAAACAAAGAATGTAAGAACTTGTCCCATGGTCCTCCAACAGGAAAAAGAGTAAAGTTAAGGCACAAACTTGTGTGGTTCCAAAAATTCACATATTACAAAGAGTTATTTGATGCTGGAAAATAAATACGTGTTTCACAAATTCTTCTGTTTTGCTATCAATATTATTTCCTCTTTTTTTATGATTTTTATGAGTTAGGACAGCTACATATGACAATTTCCTGGAAAATGTGAGACATATCTGTATTCTTAACAATGAAGATATTTTTGTTTGTTTGCCTTGTTTTCTTTTGAGACAGCATCTTGCTATGTAGTTCAGACTGGCCTCAAACTCATGGCAACCCTCTTGCCTCAGCCTGCAAGCTCTGGGAGTTCAAGTGTTCACTTTTAATTAGGACTACACTCCACCAATGAATCAACAAATATTATACATCCAGTACCCAGATCAGTAGTAACTAAGAATAGTGCAAAAAATGTAAATAGATTGTTCTTAGGAAATAGAATCTGTATTTTTCTTTGAGTTCCACATTGCTCTGTAGCCTTAGTGATACATGTAAAATTCAACTTCAATCCAATAATGGTTCTGCACACCTACTATGTACAAAGATTGAGTCATAATTCAGATGAGCTTGCAAACTGCTAAATGCAGCTCCCGGGCACTGTTATTTCTACACACCTTTGACTTTTGTATTTGAAAAACACTGAGGATGAAAAGAAACTGCTTTTGGGCACCAAACGTACATGAAACTCAATCTCTAATACAATTTTGGTTACCAAAACAGTCTCAGGAGGTTCCCAGCAATTCTTCAGAGATGTCAGGAATCGTCTCTGCAGCCTTCTCTTCAGTGCATGTTTCATATTATCTCAGGGAATTGCCAGGAACTGTCTCAATATAACTGGCCCAAGTATAAGAAAAATAAATGTTATTCCTGCCCCCCTCCCTGATCCCTGCTCTGCCATTTCTATAAACAGCAGCTCAGACCAAATACGGGCTGTGGTCTCTTCCAGGAGGACTGAAGGTTCCAGAGCTTTAGGTTCTTTTTTAAAGAAAAACAGCCTGAGCATCCTGGTGGCGATCTGTCTGCTTCACACTCACAGTCAGATCTTAAAAAGCGTGGGCGCCACACCAGGCCCCATTTCTTACTTCTCGATCCAGAGGTGAGCTCCCCAAAGTAAACCTCACATCTGAGCAGCACTGAACTTTGTCCCTGGATCTCTGCCTCGGTCACAGTGACCGTCATATCTGTCACCTTCTCTTTCTCATGGTTGCTTCCCTCTCTTTACAACTCTGGTCTCCTTCCTCTGACTCCTGTTTCTCCTTCAGTTCCCAATTTATAGATGACCCTTCAGCAGAGCGTCCAAGTCCGGGTAAGGTCACTCTCTGTGCCCGCTTCCCAGGACGCTGTCCCTGCCCGGCAACAACCTTGTCACACTCCACACTCCTTGTTGCCACCACCATCCTGCAGGAGGCGTGCTGGTTCCCAAGCTCGGTGGGCACCAACCGGGTGTCTATCTTCTTCATTACTGGATTCTCAGAGACTCATGCCTGACACACAGAAGGTGCTTGGTAAATATGTATGGACTGCAAGAATCAATCAACCAATGAGTGTTTTATAATGCATTAATTTATTAATTTATACATGCTTTCTTGGATATTAAGTGATGAATTCTATCTAATTTAATGCCAAAACATAAGAAACAAAAGCCCCTGAGGTAGCCAGACCTATAATCACAAGGGAAAATTTTCTACCTATTTCTTTCCCTTTACCCCTTCACTCTGAGCATTGTGTCTGTCTACAGTTGTTCATTACTGTTCATTACTACAGGTGTTCAATAAAAAGCTTTAAAAAACCTATTTGACTGGCAATAAATGAGATTCATTCTCTTTCTCTCCCTCCTAATTGTTAATAACATTCTAAACACAAAAGATTCTACCTCCTTTTGGCAACTGGCCACATCTATAAAGAGGACCAAAATAACTTGGTAAACCATGGTAAAAAGCAATTCCCCATTAAGATTGGCCTTGGGCATGTACATTCCTCGAGGGCAAAACTATTACTTGTATTGATCAATTTCATAAAACTCTGAGCAGAATCTAGATATTGCTGAATCCCTGATGATACATGAACAATTTCCAATGATATTTCATACAAAGCAATTTAACTCTTCATCAGCAAAAACATTACTGAATACCCCTTTGAGGCTTGTCTGTAATGCTCTGTGATTTGTTTGTTATTTGACAGTAGACACCTGAACAAATGCGCTTGATGGACTGATTGGCTCATTGATGTAATTCTAATGGCCTCATATCCAAGAGAGCACCCAGCCAGTGATAGAAATATTCAACCACTAAGAGAAAAGTCTAAGAAGATACAGTGTGACAAATGGAGAAGGGCAAGGAAAGAATTACAATAGATGATCCAAAAGACGGGTGATGGTAGAAGAGGTTACGAATGACAGGAAGGAAAGTGTATCTCAGAAAGACTTTGAGAACTGGTGGAATTTGAACAGCATCCTGAAGATGCCCAAGATTTAAACAAGCAGAAGCTGAATAATGACATACGATGTTATAGATGAAAGAACAATAAAATCAGAAGTTTGGTGGTGGGACTGTATTGGCTAAGATGGAGTACTGTGAACAGTATGACAGAGAGTGTGTGCAGGAGGGTATGAAGGGCTGGGAGCTTTAAGTAAGAAAAAAAGGGGAGAATTTAGATGGAAATAAGATGACAGAGTAGCAAGTAACCTATGGGCCATGCAGAGAGAAATTTGTATTTTATTCAATTTGCTGTGGCTTGGAGGACATTTATGATCAGATCCGTGTCCCATCTGTAAGTGCGCTGATGGTATTAAAGTGTTCAATGCCTCAGTTCTGCCAACTGTCGAATGAGGAGGATGCTAACACCTGCAATAAGCACATTTCCCAACGACAGTTTTGAATATGGATTAGGTCTTATTAAAGAGCTTCAGTGCACGGTAAAAAGTAATAATGGAGTTTGTGAGTTGTGCTATTATTATATTCTTAGGGAAAAAGCTAGCTTTTAGGGTAATATACACATTCCTCTTCATTTCAGCGAAAAACAATATACTCATAAAAGATTTCCTTTGATTCCAAAGACCGTGAAGCATTTTTATAAACAGTATATGAATGAGTTCTTTTAACCAACTGTTCAAGTATCCACCATTTAGCTGTGAAATGTAGCAACTCTTCAGGACCCCGTGGCAGGAAATAAAATATTACCCTTTGCAACAGCATACAGTGCCTTGTGCCGCATGATCTATCACTCAATAAATATTAATTGATGATGATGAAGCAGAATCACACAGACTAGAGGGAGTTCTGCAGATCTCTTCTCTTATTTATCCCACCTCCTACCTAGACACACATCTGCCGAGAAAGGCAGGCTTTTTGCCTCACTCAAAATCAGCCCCGTGGGAAACATTTTCAGTCGAGCTAAATTAGAAATTCTTTTAAAAGGTCATTTTAACTGAAGAGTATTCTGTTAACTGCAAACCAATCCAGTCCCTTTCTCTCATTCATTCTCACTATCTCTTGGGTGCATGAGTGTTTACACACACACACACGCACGCACGCACACACACGCGCACACATTACTTTCTGCGATGCACTGTTTAATGCTTTTTTCGGAAAGCGGAAAAGGGCTCTGAAGATGCGACTGCATCTGTATGGGACAAAGAACATACGGCCTGTATGAATCAAACTAACCATAAAAATATGTAAAAAATAAGACAGTAAAGTAAATTTCCTTTAGAGTATGTAATCTGTGTTCTCATCTTAACTCAACCTCTGAACTGCAGCAAGGAGGAGAGCAGAGGGCTGGAAGAGACAGGGGTAGACATCCACCTGGTGAAGCCAATATCATGTGCACTGACAAACTCTGATCTACTGCCTGGCACAGTGCCTGTCTCTTTGGATCAGAGATCAATACAGGGCTTATATCACCTCACAAACTGACAGTCTGAATCATCAGAGATGGCAGATCTACCTATTTTGAGACATAACTCCTGGAAGTCTCAGAAGTCCTCAGTCAGTGACATGAGCAGCACACGGGGAAAGTAAAGTTTTATCCACTAACCTAAGAAGTTTCGGGGATTGATACCGCTTTTTGTTTAACCATTTTCCAATACGATGGAAAGAAGCCCAAAGCCTGTTGATAATAGCAGTCAAACAGGTTATTTGCTGTGCAACTTTAAGGATATTCTAGAGCTTCTCTGAGTCATCCTCAGAAAAGAGGATAAGAATTTTTTAAATGTATGTTAAAAAATAACTTGTAAGTCTTCTGAATGTTAAAGGCTCAATAAATGTTGGAGAGAAAGAAAAACCATAAAGTGAAAGCAAACTTTACATCTTCAGTCTGGAAATATAAGAACCAGAAGTTACTGAAATTTATATACTGAAGTTCTAATCCTCAATCCCTCAGAATGCAATTTTATTGAGAAATAAAGTCTTTGTAGATGTAATTAAAGGTCACTAGGATGAGCCCTAATCTATATGACCACTGTCTTCATAAAAGGAAAATTTGGATGTAGATACATGCACCGAGGGAGGATAACGTGAAGAGGCGCAGGGAGACAGGGGCATCTAGAAGCCAAGGAGGCAAGACTGCAAGACACTCTTCCTTCACAGACCTCAGAAGGAACCAGCCTTGCCCACATCTTGATTTCAGACCGTCAGCCTCCAGAACAGTGAAACAACACGTCTCTTTTGTCTAAGCTCGCCAGTTGGTAGTATTTGGTTACGGCATTCCTAGCTAAGACTCGGAAACTAAGACACAGAGCAAGGTACAGGCACGTCTGATACCCTGAGTGACATGGTGACTACCTGTGAAAGCCTCAGTGGGAAGCACAAAGGGAATTCAAGAGGTTGACATGACTCTTCCCTGCCGTTTTCATTCTCTCTCTCACCACATCTCCAGACACCTCTTGTTCTCAAAATGTCTGCAGAACCCAAATGTACACAATTGCTCACCTAAAACCCTATGGCACATGTATTTTAGAATTCAGAATTGTCCCATTTTAGAAAGGTTTTATAGGACATGTAGTGTCCATTATGTAAAGCCTCCATGGGCTATGATGGTACGCGCTGTACCAAGTACATGAACATTAACAGTAATGGGGATAAATAGGAATTACACATGGTCCCACATGACTTCAGGACAGTTTTGTTCCCAAATGAATTAAGAAAACCCTTCAAGATTTAAATTGTTGAGACTTCAGAATTTCTAGTAATGAACTAAGAATATATGGATCCTTCTGTTCCTCCGTATTCCTGTTCTTTTCATCCACTTCAAATGCTCTTCACATGTCCTCGCCCACCTGTGTAACACTTAGGCTATGTCCATGACCCAGTTCAAAGACTGACAGTCCCAGGAACTCTCCCTCCTTACTTAGGCAGCAAGATCCTTTCCTCTCCTTCTTCCACAATATCTTCTGCATACATCTATTTCAGCAGTTCTGGCATTGACTCTGTGTAGTCCCAAAAAAGGTTACTTTTTTCAAGGTCTTTAGGACAAATAAAGGCCAACACTATACATCTTCATCTTAATGAAGCACTAAGGACCACTGGACAATAAAACACCAAGTGTCCCAGAAGTTCCTAACGTTTAGTATTTGTAAATGAAAAATAGTGCTTCTAGGATTGTAGTTAGGATTCAAATTCAGAGTGATATTTTAGATCTTGATTGTTCCCAAAGGCCCATGTGTTAAGTGCTTAGTGCCCAGCATGGCTCTATTGAGGGGTAGTAGGAATGTATAAGAGGTAAGAACTAATGGAATGTTCTAGGTCATTGGAGGAGTGCCATCAAAGAGGAATATGAGGCAGTCTCTCTGTCTGTCCATCTGCCCATCTGTCTGTCTGTCTCTCTCTCTCCATCTCTCTCTCTCTCCCTCTCCCTAGCTGCCATGATGCTAGTAGCACTTCTACCATTACATATTGCCTTGTCACAGGCCCAAAGCAACAAAGCCAACTACCCAACTATCCAAGGACTGAAACCTCCAAATCTAAAAACCAAAATAAATCTTTCCTCTTTATAAGTTGATAATCTTAAGTATTTTGATACAGTACCAGAAAGCTGACTGACACACTTCATTTTCCACTAAGAATTCTGAATGCCATGCAAAGCTGGCCCACAATGAAAATCTCCTAATGTGCACATACATGGCCAAATAGAATTTTGCATCTGGGAAAAACACTTTATCACCATGCACATTCTCAGTGGTATAAATTAGATCTAGTTTGTATGTTTTCCAACTAGTAAGAAATACTATTTTTTTAATTTTTAATTTATTTTCAGTTATTTGGGTAATCTTATAATGAGAGGAAATGTGTATTTGCAACAAAATGGTTTCAACCTACAGTTCTAAATTATGAAACTAACACAATTGTTCAAATATAAATTATACATTGTATTTCACTAATTCTGAAATAAATTCATCATAATTGCCCTGTCAAATTTTCCTCTACTGAAAGGGAAAAGGGTAGGGTTGGTGAGCCCTGTTCTTCTTATTCCCACCTAAGAAGACTATTCAAAATGTTAAAACCATCACCTGCAGATAGGTTCTACGCCTTATAGACCTCAGTATTCTCATTGCTCTTCATGGAGTAGACATTTAATAAATTCATACCAATTGACTGAGTGAATACTTTAAAAACCAAAAAAAGTTACACAAACATAAGCAGTGTAGCTCACAATCCCCTCCAACATTACAATGGTATATTGGGCTAAGAGTATTGTATGACTCTGTGCATCTTAAAATATGGGCAAAATTGCAATGTAGAAATTCTTGGCTTCCCTTTAATGCTGCATTTGGAGAGGCGCCATGGCAATCCCTCTGGTTCCTTCCTGTCATCTCCTTCAGAACAGCCAACTCGTTTGGACACTCAGGGGGCCAGTTTGGCAGCTGTCAAGCTCAGGATTATGCATCTTGAGCCCTGGCATCTGCAGCTGTGGAGAGACTCATCTCTAGTGCCTGCCCTGGCTAGGCTCCAAGGCCCAGAGATGCCAGGGCAGGGTCGCCCATTCCTGGGATGTCAGAACCTCCTGGTGGCTACTTCCTTTCAGTCAACCTTGGTAAAAGGAAATAGGCTTTCAATTCAGTCCCTCACACCATGTCACATTGAAGCTGCCTGCACCAGAACTGAAACTGTGCCAGAATCTTCAGTAGGGTCTACAAATCTGTTGTGGGAGGAATTAGAGCTAAGAATCCGATTCACCACCATAACAGAAACAAGTGCTACTAGCTGTATTGTGTTGCTGCCAACATATAGCCCACAGCAGCACATAGCTCACAAGTTCCCTAGAGGCAAGGGGCTGGGGCAGAGATGGAAAAGTTTTCCTCAATTCTTGCAGGTTCCGTGTGGGTTCTTTCTGTCCTAGCATTAGTCTGCTCATCTCCACTCCTGATGGAGGGAGGGAGACATGTCAAGGTCTCCAGCTGAATGAATGATCAGTCTGCACTCTGCATAATGGTCTTGCACCTCAGAGAAGGGCAAGGTGCCAGACAGCAGTGGGACCCACACCACTCACAGCAGAAACCAGAAATAAAAGGCCAGGACAATATTTGTAGGCAGGAGAGTTTTCCACCCTTAGGAAGGAAAATGCAAAATTATGGTTGACAGTTTCTTTCTCAAGATTTGTAGCCTCTAGAAAAAAAAAAAAAAAAAAGATGGGACTCATCAGCAATTAACCCAGAATGTCACCAACACAATTCCTGGTGATACAGCTAAAACTCACAAATGAGGTTTTGATAATATTTCATGTTATTTATTATTATTAAAGGTCACAATGATTCTTTAATGGTATAGATAATGCATTATTTCTTAAACGACTTCATTATAATTGTAATTCAAGTCATATTCTTTTTGAAATGCAGTTTAAACCAAGACCCATTGTTCTACTTAAAATAAGATTTACAGAGTTTTAAAGTTTCAAACAGAGTTTCAAACAGTGAGTTTCAAACATTGAGTTCAGCCTCTCCTTTATTGGTCGAAGGTCAGGGAATCAAGAAAATTAGACCAGTACAAGCATACTGCAGGTATTTATTTCCCAAGTGCTTATGACAAAATAAATGGAATCTTCCAATGGAAGGGTTCTGAAGTTCAAACTTAAATGAATTGTTGGAGGAAAAGCAAGTGTCTATTGAGACAGATTTTACCTTCAGTGAAGAGTAACACACATCTTAAATGTATATTATTCCTTCACTTTGACCATACAACAGATCTAAAATAAAAATTAATGGTATATACAAATACAAATATATGTAAATTCATGTACATAGAAGTATTTTTAAATTATGTATCCCTATAAATCAGGAATATATATTTCCGTAAGTCTTCAAAAAGGAATGGGATTTCCATGCCTTTTAATCCTATATTTCCCATCCTATTAAAATCAAAATGTATTTCCTTAATTACTGAAGTTCAAAATATTTCAAAGCATTAATACCTTTCTATATGGTTCTACACTTTGGAAGTTAATGCTGGAATGTATGTGCAAATCATATCTCCACCAACAAACATCTCAACTTTTTTGAGCCTCAATTTGCTATCTGTGAGATGGGGCTAATGATACTTAGCTCAGAAAGGTAGTTGGGAAAATTACATGAAATAATATCTTTGAAAGTATTTCACTTAATATTTGTGTACAGTGATAAATATTAGGAAAAACTATTATGGTCACATTCACCAATGACTTATAAATAGTCTTCTTTGGACCAAATAGCCAAAATGTCAAGATTTTCTTTCTGGCCTCCTCAACACACCCTTACTTTACAGTGGAATTCAGCCCCACTCGATGTTCCCGGGGGCTCCTGTGTGTCTAAGATGTTCCCGGACATCTCGAAGGAGCCTTGCTTCAGCTTCACAGGAAACACAAAGTTTGGGATTAGGATTCGCACCAAGCTACTGCTTCTAAAGTAAGAAACATCTAAAAAGGAGTAATCTAAATTTACAAAGTTTTTCCACTAACTCCGGATGAAGTTCAAAAGAGCCATCATTAAGCAGATGCTTTAAGAGGAAACGATCACAGCTAATTCTTGGCTACATGATTAAATGTCGTCACCCATGTTTCCTGTTCCTCATCTCACAAAGCCATTGATGAGCTGCCCCGAGGTTGACTTTGCTCTTGTTGAAACACATTTTAACAGCTTCACTGGTGTGAAAAAAGTCCATGGTGAAAGGTACAGAAAGAGATTTAGGTCGCACGAAATGGACATGTCATGCCCAACCATGCCAGTCTCAGATAAAAGAACTGTGTCCCCAGCAAACCCTCGCAAGCTTCTTAGCTTTCCACACAGAAAAAGGAGGAAGGACGCGGGAAGAGGAGGTACCAGAGGCACCTCCATCCATTTCTTCAGGGTGACTAGGGTCAGTGCACACGCTAGGTAAATGAAGATGCAAAGCCCCAGAGAGAGAAAAGAGAAAATCAGAGAGAGAGAGAGAGAGAGAGAGAGACAGAGAGACAGAGAGACAGAGACAGAGAGACAGAGAGACAGAGAGACAGAGAAAGAGAGAGAGAGAACATATCCACATATAAGAGTGTCTCTATGGCTGGACACAATTGACAGCACCTTTGAAAACCGAATGTGCTACTCCAAAGCAAAGTGTTTAACCTAGACACTACAACATATCTATTAATGTGGAATTAAGTTATTTGTGTTACACAAAATTCCTTCTAAAAGTAATTCCACATACAACTCGCAATATAAAATCAGCATGATGTGGATTTTTGATAACCTTGTGGAATCTACATTTTAATTTCTAAATGATACATGGAATTTTTGCCATCTTTTGCCATTCATCTCAAGCTCGTAAGCAGTACAAGTTCTGAGCAGTCACACATTACTGAATATCATTTAATTAGGATCGAAACTATGCCAACTGTTAGAATTTTTGTTTTACGAGGCTTCATGACCACTTTAGGCAAAAGTGATCATCTAAAACAAAGAAATAACCATATATATGGCATTGCTTTTACATATATCCCTTTTGGGATTGTGTTAGAAGAAACTGTGTTATAAGAATCTGTTTTGGTGATAGATTCATTCTTATTTTCTTTAATGCCCCCCCCCGGATGATCACAGACATGTTATTAACACCTTCAGATTGTTACTTCTCCTTTACAACCACGCAAATTTCTTCCTTCCACAGAGACTTAAGAAAACCAATGAAAGGCTTCATGTCGCTGCACTACGTATTCATTTGTGAACTTAAATTGACGGAACCGGGACCCTGCACAGCACACGGGCCCAGACACTGATTCTAAAAGGAACAAGCAGGTGGAGCCTTTGACCTCCGGGATACACATTCTAGACATTTGAAAGAATAGGCTGAGAAAATATCAGATCTTATAAGTAAAAGGCAATTTATTTTGGTCTGGCTCACACACCAACCGTTTCACTCAGTCGTGGAAGGAGAAATAGTCCCACTGCCACCACACGCGGAGCCAGAGAGGTCTCTTAACAATAACACAGCTCTCGCTGTGGCGGGCACCGTTCAAAGAATTTCTCAGGTATGCACAACAGATACTTGCTTCATTTAATTCTGGGAAATTACCCTGTGAGGGAAGAAACAGTGTTATCATTTCTATTTTACAGATGGGAAAAGAGAAGCTCAAAGTTGCCAACTGCTAACTCCACGTGCCCTTAGGAGTCAAGCTGAGTTTGTTTGCCAAGATGCCTAGATTTTTAAGGATTTCAATACATCTGTGAACAGGGAGTATTTAATTATGATTCTTTGGCACAGGTAAGGCGACAACTAAATTTATAATGGGGGAAACTAAGGCACAATGATCTGAAAATTGTCTCACTAAAAAGAGCATCAGTCATGATTTACGAGTGATATTCTGGGAACTGTCAAAAGCCGAAATAAAAAATATTGGCTAGGCACCAGGTGACCAGTAATATGAGATCTACTGACATCAGGCCGGCAAAGCATAAGGATTCTTTTTGAAGGGTGTTCCTGATTTCATCATTAATGGCCTATCCTCCTTTTCCCTATTGACTGGCCATCTATTTCAATAGAACACTCTGGCTGTTTTCAGAGCTTTCTCATTCAGCCTTTAAATTAGCTAACTGCCCAGCCACAAGGCAGGTAGCAATTTATGCCAAACAAATCACAAGGCGGGAGGCACCGAGGAAAGGCTGCTTATTTCCCTTCTGCTCCCCTGTGAGGAGGGGAGAGGGTGACAAATGTTTGTGGGTTGGTAAACTGCTCTAATTTACAAGCCTGCTGTTATCTTCCTGGTGTAACACTCCCTGGAGGAGCTCTGAGGAGTGATCTAGCTGCAGCTTTCAACTTCAATCAATAAACTTGGAAGATTATGAAACGCACATCTATTGAATACAGGAAAATCTTGCTTTTACATGACTGGGGGAACTCCTAGGATTCAGGTTACAAGTGATTTTGAAGTTTAAATTAAAGAAATTAGAACAAAAATTAATGCCTTACTTGCCAAGTTTTGCCACCAAAATAATAGTAAAAACCAGCATTTGTATCATTCATAACAGCTGAGGATGCCTCTACAGTATCAAAATCATATCATGTTGGCTACCATGTATTTAGCAGCAGGATCTGATCTAAGCGTTTTGTATGTGTTTTATTGAAGATCTCCTCTTTCACTTTCAAATTCTTGGTCCTTGTGTAGTGTTCCATATCCCACTGAATTAAAAATCGCGTCTTTGATTATGTAAGTCAGAAGTCTAAGGTATTATGCAGATGTGTCTCTCGCACCATCTTCCAATACAGCCCATAGCCAAACCCAGTCAACTGTATTCCCTATCTCTCATGCTTTCACATCTCTCCAGATCCATGCAAATACTTCAGCACATTTTTTGTCACCTAAACTGCTAAAATATGTTCTCGGTTGCTTCTGGCATCATCTGCCCTCCTGTTCCCCTTTCATCTTTCCACGATGGGAACTAGAAATGGGAACTGGAAATGCAAATCTGGTCATGGCACACACACCACACACACACAAACACACACAAACACACACACACACACACACACACACACACACACACACACACAAAGTCCAGGGAAATATACACACTTAAACCTTCAAGAATTAGCCCCAAATCTTCACAGGGACTACAGGGCAGCCAGGATCTGACACCTGCTCCCTGTCACCACACTCTCCCTTGAATGTCACCTGCCAGCTACAGCAGCATTTATGCAGATTCCTCAAGTGTCTCACATATTCTCTGATATACTGTTCCTCACTTCTTCCACTATCCCTTCCTCAGTCAATGCCAGTTAATCTACCGGCTCTAAATTTAAACATCAGCTCCTTGGGTGAAATGTTCCTGAGTCCCTTGAGCACTCATTCTTCCCATTCAAATCAAATGTCTTTGCTACATGCTCTCATATAAGGAGGGATGGTGTCTGTCTTTAGTTATCAATATATCTCCAATTCCCAGCCCAGCAAGGGAACAACCAAATGCAGGTACTTAATAGCTGAATAGTTGCATAAAGTTAAAAATTTACACCAAGCATCATTTTCCCATTTAATTGTCACAGGCACCTTATAAAGGAAATATATGTAGGGTCTCTATTTT
Source organism: Hystrix cristata (assembly GCA_004026905.1). Lineage (NCBI taxonomy): Eukaryota > Metazoa > Chordata > Mammalia > Rodentia > Hystricidae > Hystrix > Hystrix cristata. The sequence continues at coordinate 78,991 of PVJO010004071.1, forward strand.
ATAAATGAGGTAAGACTCAGACAAGCCACAACTCTTGCCTCTAAGTGACACGCCACGAGGTGAAGGAGCCAAAGATTAACCATGGGAAACTTAGGTCTTTTGACTCGTTGATTCACTACAAAATGCCTTACTTCTTTGCAAATTAAAATCATGTAAAATAAAAATAATAAATGCTAATGCATGTTGTCACCTGTCAATGTAATGGAATTTTTCTCAACACAGGGGAGAGAAGGTATAAATCATCACAAATATCACTGCACAATTCAGCAAATGTACAAGAAATGATCAAAAAATACAGTGTTTGTTTAAATAAAAAAACATTATTACAGTAAAAGACACATTGCCATTAACCCCCTCACTTTGAATATACTTATCCCATTGTTCTTGCCCCATTCTGAAGCAGTTCTGAAAGTCTTTTATGTGATTAAGAATACAATAAATGATGCTGCAAAGTGCCATCTAATGGAAAAATAGGCCAGTAAAAATATTACAATGTGTTCTTATCCTCCTTTTTCACCAGATCTGGCACCATGCAACTTCCAGTTCTCTCCCCTAGTCAAAATGACTATGAAAGTTAAAGCTTTTGAATCAATTCAAGATACCGAGACAGCCACAACAGCATAACTAAAGACACTCACAAAAAAGAACTTCCAGAACTGCTGCAGAAAGGCAAGAATAATGGGATAAGTGTGTTCAAAGTGAGGGGAAATATTTTGAGGGGAACTAATGGCAGTGTGTCTTGTACTGGAATGAATTTTTCAATTTAAACATTCACTGTATTTTTGCTAACACCTCATATAAGAATATTGAATAGTACTAAAGTAGATGAATTTCACAGTATGTAAATTATACTTTGATAAGGTTGTTTTTTAAAGTAATCACAACTTCCTCAGTGATATTTTGGTATTCAACCCAGAAAGCACCTGTAAAAGTATAGAATGTATGAACTTTTTCTAAAAAGACCGATTTAGTGATTCTTAAAGTGTGGTCTTCAGAACATGTGCATCAAAATTGTACTGGATGCAGTAAAAATATATATATTCTTGGGTTTGTTTCTGGATCTACTGAATCAAAATGGCTGGGAATGAATTCCCAGAAGTCTACATTTTTAATATCCATGGGAAGTAGTTCTTACACACACCAAAGCTTGGAATACAGAGACACCTGTATGCTTCTAAGAGTTAATTTTCTAACAAACAGCAAGGCATCCAATAATTGAGAACAAAAACAACATGTGTTTATGTTCTCAATTCAAATTCAAATGCCTCAACTCAAAGCTACTTAAAGCTCAGTTCATGCAAAATTTTGGTAGAAAACTGAAATCTCCAATCACATGAGAAATATAATGGGCCCAAATTTTACAAAAAAAATGGGATGGAATTTATCTAACTAATAGTCCCTAGATTTGCTAATATAAAAAATGTGATTTTAAAACTATTTTTCTTGTATTACTTCTACCAGGAAACTTTTTAGTAGCTCAAGATTCCAGTGTGTAATGTTGAGTCTCTATTTATTCCTAGACCCAGTCATTCTAGTGGTATTGTTCATAATTACTGTTTTGATGACTCAGATTACTCTAAGGGGAAATTATAGACAAATACTAAGGACCTAGATCTGTGAAGGAGACCAAGGCAAGCCTTCCAGGGTCGAGAAGGTTGTTAATATTGACAGAGACTCCAAATCATTAGGATAGTTTTAAAGACTGGGCAGGTACCGAGGCCTGAATGAAGATGGGAATTAGAATCAGGTAAGTAAGAGACACATACACAAAGAATCAGAGCTGCTGGAGGGTTAGAAGCCTAGTACTCAAGTGATGGCAGGAAAACGTTGGTTCTTCAGGACAGAGAAAAGGCAGAACTTAAATCTGAAATAACTCAAAATTAAATTAGTTTTAAGTCTCTTGTTACATGTAGGATCCCATGCCAGACAAACCCCCTTCCTCTTGCAGGGCGATGTAGCTAGCAGGGTATTCTAGTTGAGCACCTTATTTGACAGTTTGGGTTGCCACACAGAATGCCTCAGACTAGATGTCTTGAACAACAGCTGCTTATTTCCTACACTCCTGGAAGCTGTGAAGCCCAAGATCAAGGCACCAGCAGAAAGTGTGTCTAGTGAGGTTCTGCTTCCTCGTTTGTAGACGGCAGCCTTCTCACTGTGTCCTCCCACTGCAGAGAGCAAAAGCAAACTCTCAAGTCTTTTTCTGAAAGGATATTAATCTCATTCATGAGGATTCCACCCTCATTCTTAGTACCATCACATTAGTACTTCAGCCTATGAACTTGGGCATGGAGAGATGCAATCGTTCAGTCTGTAACACTAATGGATCATAGCACTTGTGTCTGTAGCACTTGTAATTTCTCTGACACTACTTGCTCTCCATTCATTGACTGTTAAACTCAAAATAAGAACTGTCCTAGCAATGACTAAGAGACAGAAACTGCACCTAAGTGGCTGCAGCCTCTATGACGCAGCTATACATATACAAATGAGTTCCTGGCTCTATATCCTTTCTAAGTAAAGTTCATGCTAAGTACATCTAATTGAGTCTCTGAGCGTGATGAAAATCCAGACCTTGAAACCTATGACTAGTAAAATATTGTCCTATCTTCAAAAACCTTGTGATCCAACAGGGTAAAAGTTGAGAAAAGAACTGCTGTCTTATAAGGCAAGCTTTGGAATAAGAAAAGCATCATGCTGTAGAGTTTCAAAAGATAAAAAGATTTGAAAATAGAAATGGGTTTGCAGAAGGAAGGGCATCAAAGAGGATGGCGAGATGGCTAGGATGGGACACAGGCTGCCTGGAAGAAAAGCTTCTAGCAAAATGCATAGTTGAAACAAAGTATGAGGAATGTTGCTTGCTCACTTTAGGTGCACTAGTGGAGGAGAGGAGAGTTAGGGCTTGAAAGCTGCCTAATTAGGATCATAATGCGGCGGGCTTTGCGGCTGACCGAGGCAATGTGCTCTAGCAGAGCGCAGCCCAAGAAGCCGCTGGAGAATACTGAGGGCTGTGGCGATATGATCAGGGCGCTTCTTGTGAAGACTGATGTGGGTTGGTATTGAAAAATCTCAACCTCAAGGTGGCCGCAGACTGGCAGACGGGCTCTGTTCACAGTCAGGTAAGAGGTCCTATGAATTTGTATGACGCGATGGAAAGCAGAAAACAGAAAAGTGTTACAGAGAGAATCCACAGTCTTCCCATATATGAAAGAATAAATAGGAAAAAGAAGGAGACTTTAAGGTTTACTTTGTACAAAACTACTAACTTTAAGGATTGATTTGAACAGAAATTGAAGAAACATGAAAAACAAGCAGATGAATTGTGAAGAAAGAAAAGCAACATGGAAACTCTGTGATGAACATCAGGGTTTTATATGATATTATAAATCTGGAAGCAAGCAAGTTGGACTCTCGTGGGACTTGCACAAGATGACACAACACAAGTTATGACGTGCACAGAGCAGCTGCATAAGGAAGTAATTTCAGGTGGACTCTGGAGGCAAAACGCCAGACTTCAAATTCCAGCTGGGTTACTCACTATTTATGTAATGTTCATTGTACAAATTGTTTCATCTTTCTGCATCTCCATTTCTTCATCTGTAAAGTGGAGATCATCGTAGCACCTATGTCACAGAACTTTTGACAAGTGCTTCTGTTATCTGTTGATGCCCCACATTTAACCTTTATTGCTCACTTTGAGCAAATGGAGTCGTGTCCTTCAAATCTTTCTGCTTTGGCACTGAAAAGATATGAGAGGAGGGAGGGGCTTCCCTCTCGGTTCCAACATGTCTGACAGAAGGGGCTCCTGCATGGACAGTCCTCCAGGAACCAGTTCTTCCATCCGATGGCTGTTCTTCTGCCTCACCTCTTTATCGCACAGTAGATGGTCACATCCTGCACCCAGCACCAATGCACAGCACATCCCTGTGAACAGCTTTTCCTAGAACTCCAAAGGACAAACTTCCAAGTTTCCCCAGTGAGCTCCTCAGCATCACCCCCACTATTCAGTGGGCCACAGTTATGCCCTTTCCTATCAGTTCTACAGCTTAATCCTGGGCAGGAGGGACTCATTTTTAGATTTCCTTCTTTATTGGTAACTCTTTCTCCATCTGGACATAGGTACTACTCCCATTCTTGCTATTCCTGTACGTTTTAGCTCTGTCTTTATTTTTTACTAGTCGATCCTTCATTACCTCAATCCTCAGTTATGGTTATTAATTCTTTATGCTTGACTGAATAATACCTGTCCACATGACTTTGTGGTTTCTGTTTCCTAGTTGCTTTTTGACTGATGTGGGAAGATTAATAAAATCTCATGCATTGACCATAAACAGTGCCTTGTACATAATAAGCATCTTAATAAATGTATATTAAATTAATATTTAACATGAAAGCCAGAAAAAAATACAGTTTTAGATCCAAGGCCATTAGAAAGTGTCCTCTATCACCAGGTGTCCTTGGGGAAAAGAAAAACTAATATTCATGTTCTTTTTCTTACTTAGATTCTTTGTCATTAAACATATTTTAATACCATAAAATCTACTGCTTACCATATTGGGTAAATATCAAGAATTTAAGTAAATAAATGATATTATTAAAAATTAATATAATATGAAAGCATATATTGTTTACTATTTTAATTTACGGAGCATCTTAGCAGTAGCTGGATGAAAGATTAACTTCATTTTACCTAATTGCCTTTGTGACTGTGAATTAAGAAATGCCTACCAGATTAGTAAAGCACACTCCTGGGTGTATCTGTGTCAGTCATGGAGGTGTGACCTTATGTACTATCTAGAGTCCTTTGCCAGTTCCTGTCTGGGACTGTTCATCTATAAAATGTCAATGACATACCAGAAATCTATGAATTTTCTTTCTCCTCTAAACCTCTACAATTCCAAAATTGCTAAACCATTCACGACCTTAATTTATTCACATGGAAAATCTAGTATTGCATTACACTAAACTCCTACCACTGCCCATGAGCTTTGATTCTAATATTTCAAATGTGACTCTGGAGTTTAGAAATTATTTAAATATGTCATATGAAAAGTAGTTCTTTGGAATTACTAAGGAATTTTTAAATAATAATTCTGTTAATTGATATCCAAATTCCAAAGGGTTAAATGGGTCCAAGAATGTACATATTTAAAAGTTCCGGGTGCCAGGATACATGGCCATGTATGAGAACAACTGTATCCAGGCTCTCACTTCATTGTTTAACAGTCTTCCTGTATGACAAAAATTCCTAAAAGCTTCCAGGAACTGATTATTTGCCATTTCTTTACTTAATAAAAAATTGGAGTTTCTCATTTTTGCATTGTGCACATAAAAAGATTAACTTCAATTCAGTGGTAAGAACTGATAGCCACATTATATTATAAAATTTAGAAATGACAGCTCCTTAGTGCTCGAAAGAGCCAGATGACAGAAACCATATTTGTGACAGCTGACAGATTTTCCAGGACTCTAAAAGCAAAAACCAAAAACATATGCTAAAGATGCCAACTCATAAACTAGCATTATAAAAGGATTTCATCAGATATCTTCCACAATCACAGACCAAGCCCTGCAAGACAGGAGTTTCAGCATTGATGAATGCTGTTTACCTTTGAATACTATGTTTTATTAGAGACAAAGCTAAAGGTATAAAGACTTGTATTCAAATTCTGGTTTCATTAACCAACTGGGTGATCCCTAGCTACTTATTTAATCTTTGATCATATGTCTAAAATATGAAGGTGGCCAACTAGAGAATGTCTGGATTAAAACTGTCCAAGTGTGTGAAAGGTAAAGTTAAGGAAATAAAAGATATCGAATTAGTATTTTGTTACCAGGTTTGCGCATCAGGTGACTCCAATGGTTACAGCATTGTTACACATGGTTACTTGTGGGTCAAAATTTAAGTTTTTAAAATCTTTTCTGCTGCCCTTGATTTTTGTTATAAATCTGAGTAAAAGCAGCTAGCAGTGCCCATGCCACAGCCTGAATGTTGGGGTGTTTTGAAATTTCCTCTGCCTGATTAATTAGTCCACTGCTCTTAATTTCACTCTCCTCAAAGTCTCAGAACGTGAGTAAAATGTAGACAAATTTCATGCTAGAGTATAACACACATGACCTTTAGTCAAAATGCCAATGAAGTCATTGTTCCCAACTGAAACCTCCTGAACCTGGCTTTTACTCTCCATATTCTGATAAGCATTCTGGTCTTTTGACCTCTGACCAGAATCACCTACCAGCCTCTGCTTACTAAGGCTTCTCTAGCCCATATCAAAATTGTTCCAAAGGCTTCTAAACTACATGACTAGGTACTGTCACGGCAATGATCCTGCTCCTAGTATCAATTTTCTGTACCAGTCAGCAATTTCCTTCCATTGCTGGAATACAATACCAGATACCCACAATTTAAGGGAGATGTTTGATTTAGTTCATGGTTTGGGGAAATTCAGTTCATAGTCAGCTGGCTCCAAGACAACAAGAACATCACGGTGTGGTAGATCAAATCTACTTGTCTTATAGTGGCTGGGGAGCACATCAGGGGTGCAGAGCCAGAGCAGAACGAATGAGGGACTATATATACTGGTAGTACCTGGGATCACACTTCCACTACACACCCAGACACACCTGGGGTGAGTGGTTTACTATTCTGATGGATAACCATGTGTAAATTTGGAGCCAAAAGAGATGTGGCTGCTAAGAAATGAACATAATTAGAAAGAAACTAAGTGTTTTACACAGGGACAAGAAGAAAGATGTCTTGAGGGCATCTCAGGAATCAGCAAGAATCCACCCACTGCACACAAAAAGAAGTCAACTTTTCATTTGAGAAGAGAGTCCCTGGGGCCCTTGCTTAGAAAAGTCCTCTTAGGGAACTGTTTCCCCAGAATTCATTTCACTCTTCTCAGACATCCAGGCACTCAGAGGTTCCTGCAGCCATGATACAAGGAGTCCATGTACTATTCAAGCTGACAGCAGACCTTAGTGTCCTCCACATGATGTGGATCTATCAGCACACAGAATGCAAGTGTTAGGGGTCAGGGAAGCTTCCATGCAAATATCAAAGTAAGTCCTGGGGTGCCAGGCAAGTAGCCCCTGAGAAGGCAGTGCATGAAGCTGTAAGAATGAAGCTGAGGCTGCACTGGAGACCCCAGGAAGTCAGACAGGCCAGGAAGGGGGATCATTAGCCTAGAAATCTGTGGCATTTTGGAGCCACCCCAAAGGAGAGGCTGTATGGACTGCAACCAGCCATTTTTGCAGAGTATTGCAGCTAAGAGTTTGTCTTGACTCTCAGAAGAGAGTTGGACTTGGACTTTTGACAAATGCTGGAACTGCTGAGACTTTGGGGAATGCATTACTGTGTTTCCAATTGTAGGCAAGATAATTGTTTTGTGTTAAGTGGAATTATTAACTTGCCATTGTCTTTATTTGGAGATTAAGCATCGTTTAAGGAGATGTGTTTGAGTATGAAGTTGACAGTTGTGACTGTTAATCCTGATATGTCAACTTCACTGGATTAAGAAATGCCTAGCAGATTAGTAAATCATCCATTCTTGTGTGTTTCTAGGTTGATCATGGGGGCATAACTTTGTATATTATAATTGTTCCTTGCCCATTCTTGTCTGGCACTCTTTCCCCACTCCACTACCCAAATGCTCTGAACTATAAAGTGTTTTGCTACTTCATGCCCTTATTCCATGATGTTCCTGGCTTGGAGACAGCTGACTATGGGCTGAATCCCCCCAAATTATGAACTAAATTAAACTTCTTCTTTTAATTGTAAGTATAGGGTACTATGTCTCAGCAAGAGAAAAGCTGATTAACATATAGGTATCTTGTACGTTTGTTTGTTTGTTTTGTTTTGTTTTGTTTTGTTTTTGGTCAACACTAGTATCAATTATGCTTTAGAAGTCTTTTTCAGAAATAGGCAATGTTCAAACCACCAGATTTTGTGTAAAACAGATTACCTGCCATTAGGGTTGGTTGTCCTCATGCTATCATTTAAAAGTCTTTGATTTTGTTCACTTTTTTTTCCATTTTGAAAAATTTAAAATAATGGCATTTCATCAAGGGTAAGGAATCCTACCTCTAGACTGCCTTCAGACTCAAAACTTCAAATCAAATCTTGCAAGAATTTCCAATCTGTTAATCTAGTCCATAAACTCCACACCTGCCAATTCTTATAATCACATGAGCCAAAATCCTTAAAATAAATCTCTATCTACCTATATATCTCCTATTGCTTCTTTTTCTCTGGAGAATGCCAATGAATGCATGATGTTTTCCTAAATGTCTATTTTAACATCCGTTTTCAAGCCTCACAAAAAAATCTGTATTATCCCCATTTTATAGGAAATAAAGATGTAAATTTAACCAAGGAGACAGCATTTAGTAGGAGTACAGTGAGGATGTAGCCCTGGAATTTGAACCCAGGTCCCTTAAATTTCAAAGGCCGTGTTCTAATCACAAGATACTATTCTGTGCCTATAATAGCTCCACAACTGAGTCAGTTGTGTCTCATATGTGGACCATCCATATTATTATTCCCAGAACAAGAACAGTTAACTCAGTGATTTAAATTCAAGATAATTCTGTCAACTTGATAGAACCAATTGATTGTGCTTTACAAAGAATTCAGAAGGAATTTTGTTTACATTATCAAAGGATTGGGGTGGAGAATACCACTAGTAATACTGAATTTTTTTTTAATTTGAAAATAATATATAGGCCAGACGCATATGGCCCTTTCTAACAGAAAGTGGTTTTTAAAATTAACCACTTCCTAAGCTTTTCCTCACTTTACTTCTGGATCCTTGTTTTTCTTTGAGCAAAACAAAATTAAAATAAAATGCCCAATCTATGGATGTTATCCAGCAGGGCACAATGTTGTTTTTACTGGCACCTTGAACTTTTAGAAAATTCTCTCAACTTGAGAGAAGAGAAAGAGATCGTTTTTTCATGTGCACACAAGTATCTCATCTGACTAGAAGTGGTTTCTTCCAGACTTTGGTTCTTACGCCAAAAGGTAGACCTTGATTCCACTGGAACATTTCCTTGAACATAAAATCTTTCAGGTTTATATATGGACATTTCATTATGTTGCTGACCTCAGTGAGGTTAAAATAGGCAATTAATTTTCTTCTAATCCCAAAAGTAGACAGCAACTACAGGCCAAGCAGAAAAATACATTGTATTCACATAACAATGAAGTCTGTACTACTCTTCAGGTTTCTGTTCATTGTAAATGAGCCCGAGCTGTTCCTCATTCTGTTAGGACAAACTGTTCTTTCCTCACTTGGTGTAAACAAAACTCTAGGAGAGTATGCGACTCTAGGAACGGCACTGAGAGTAAAAGAAGGAGGCTCTGATATATCAGTGACTTACCTGGCGCCATTTTCTATACCGGCAAAGCATTGGATTTAACTCTTACCTTCATCCAGCAGTGTTAAAAATATCCAGTGCTATAGGGTTAAAATCGCACGCAATTTAAAACACATCACCTTGTATGGCTGTTACAGACCTTAAAAGCAGATATCCCTCCATGTAAACTCATCATCATTCTCACATTACTGGGGCGGGGGGTGGGGCGGTTTGCAGAAAATGATGCAACCCATAGTATAACCCTGGTGAGGACTGAAACATTCTAAGTTCAAAGGGCCACGACCCCTTAATCGCAAATCCGGCCTCCCTCACAAAGACAGTGGGAAGGGTGGTGCATTACCCATTAGAGGGTGCCCCAAGATAAGACCCCGCGGGACTGTGAATGAAACGGGAAGGTTTGTTCTGTGAAAATGAACTTCCCCCGTTCACTGACGCTGATAGATTACACTTTAGAAGAGTAAAAAGAAAGAGGCTTTCCTTCTTTTTCTTTCTGTCTCTTCCACTTAGAACACCCTGGCTACAAGGGAAATAATCAATAAATAGAGTTTCCTGCCAAATTTAAGTGAATAAACCAGTAAATGCGAAGCTTTGGAGCATTAGGGAGGCTCATTGTGCAGCTTCAGAACAATTTCCATGTCATTGACTCTAACAGCTCCCTCCACCAATGGGACTGACTGCCAGGAACAGCATCAGCACTATTCTGCTTTCCACTCTCAGGCATGATGACAACAATATGGCAGTAATGACAATGATGCCACCTTCCATGTATCTGACATATTAAAATGCATAGTGTGTATTTACATACCAGTCAGTTGTGTAAGCTCCATGAAGGCAAGAATTGTGTCTGTCTTATTTACCATCATGTCCCCCAAAGCCTGTCAAACGTTTGGCTGATAAATGTTGAATACATAAATTAAGTATTTCCTTTAATCTTTAGAAAACAATGTCCTCCAAAGCGGATTATTTGCTCAGTCTTATAGAAGTTGAATCTGAGATGCAGGGACATAAGCCAGACACCCAAGGTCACACGTAACTATTCAGTGGCTGAATCAGAAGCCAAACTAAAATCTTCTGACTCCAAAACTGAATACATCGTGCTGCCAAACTTGACGAGCATTACATCATGGGTACAGCGAGTAACAAGACTAGCATGTCAAAACACAGGAATAACTGTGCCTTTGAAAAGAATGGCAAAAGAAAAAACTGAGACTCTAAGGTCAGATCACAATAAAAATTCAGTGAGAAGTCAAGTTCAAAAGATTGGTCATTATTAATCAAATTATAGATCAGCCCCAATAGCCACATATTTCCTTGCACTTGCACTCCAGAGACCCTTTGTAAAACAGTCACAGAAAAAGATCGATACTCTCTGGAGGTAAGTGGCATAAATTATGTCTCAACTTATACACCACGTGAGTTTTACTGTGTGTTGTATACAGTAATTGCATTTTATAGATGGCTGTGGAAAGCCTCAGTCCTCAATGATTTTGATCATAAACTAAAAGGCGACAAAAAGAAAAGAACAGCACTTTAGGTGAAGAAGTCAGTCAGCTGAAGCTGTAAAAGAAAATGAAAATTTGGCATGCTGAATGTGATCAATCCGTGTTTCTTGGAAAATGAATGTTGATATTTCAGGGCTTTCATCCCAAGCTGGAGGCGGTGCTTAAAAAGTGCTGTGAGAACCCCTGTTCATCTAACAGTCAGTGGTGGGGCCATCAGCGAAATTTAAGACAACAGGAAACCGGCCTAAACCATAACTTTTCCTAAATTTCCCCAGTATAGTTACTATCAGAGTGGCTTGGGAACCATGTTAACTGAATATTTGTGCTTTTATTATTGCACTTAATGTGCCTTCAGGATTTACAATCAAAATCAAATACAGATTATGATATACTCTGGGATCATCAATAGGCCACTAACATTTCTAATTTCCAGAAGCATATTTTTCAAGCGTTGCTCTCTTGGTTTCCTTATTTCTTCATGCCCTTCACCGGAAGCAGGTCTGAAGAGATGTTAATGTAGCAAAGCAACTTTGTACCCTTTTTCAAGGCCAATTTTGCAATATGGGCAGAATGACTGGAAACGGAGTCCTGAAAACACTCGAACCATCTGTCAGGGACTCAGTTAAGAAGATCCACACTGTTCCCAGCCAAGGATGGGAATAAATTATGCCTGGCTGGAAATGCCTAAAGCAAGTGGATTCCTATTCAGGCTTATCAGAAACAACTAACAATTTTTTATTATTTAATGCCTAGTAAAAAAAAAATCACACTTTCAAATGATTATAATGAACAGCAAGCTACACTGATGAGGAAGAAAGGAAAGAGTGAACATCAGCAAAAAAATGTTTTTCTGATAGCAAGTAATACTCAAAGCGGGTATCGCTACAGGAAACCGAAAACTTCTGCCAAAATGTCTGTAGACCTATTTACATTCATAGACACAATCCTGTGAAAAGTTCCTGTGCATTTTGTAAAAATAACCCTGTTAATATTTAATCACAGACTCCAGAAGTACTTGACTAATATTTATTCATGAAATGTATTTTGTAAAATATTAAAGAACTAGAGGGTGGGGCTGTTGTGATTAAATTATATAGCTTGGGATGTCAAGCTTTAGAATAAGTTAAACACTTTGCTTCCTCTTCCCTTAAATATTTATTGTCATTTTAAAACTATTGACATCCTAGATAAAAAACAGTAATTCTCACATTTAATAACACGGAATTTTGTACTAGTAAACAGTGAGAGCCAAACTGTTCCCACAAATGTGAAAACTAATGTACCTTGCAGTAAGCAAGCCATCCCCCAGGTGTAAGTGTAGCACCCTGCAAAATGAGCCACCACTTCCATGTGTGCTCACTGGGTACTTCCTTGAAGTACCAAGTGGACAGCTGGCCACCAAGTTATACGATCAGTGAATTAAGCCTGTTAGAAAAACAGTCTCTCTGTATCTTTAACTCCAAGCAATTCCCCCCTCTCCTTCTCGCTCAAACTCCTGCTAAAACAACAGACTCCACATGAATTGAAAAGTCAGTCCTGTAATTTGTGTACTAATTAAAATACCGTTCATGCATTCCTTTAAATTTCTCTTGTTTTCTAAATTATTATTTAGTCTTAATCTAAAATACTGCTAGAGTGATTTGGTTAATGCCCCTCTAACATTCAAGAAAGCTGTTTTTTACTAACAGAAAATCATTTGGAAAAACTGGAATCTGAAAGTATAAATCCAGCACATGCCTTAAGAAAGATGTTTCAAAGAGTAAGATTAAGTCAGTAGGATACATAGGGACCATCTCAAAGCTGGGGCTCAGGGACATCACAATCTCTGACTTTTCCAATGAAGATTCAACAGAATTTGAGTGTTAGAGGAACCGAGATATAAACTCAAGAGAACAAAGTGGGTTTGGGTTTAGTTAAATAAAGGTCCTAGTTACGCAGAAACAGGGTGTTGGAAAAAGCGTGATCCAGAAAAGCAACTGAGACACAGAGAAGCCCTCCTGACTCAGCCATCTAACTGTTCTCTGAGCCTTAAGCAGATCTGAATTTATAGGAGGAGGTTAAGTATCTAGCTGAGGGAACTGAGGGTATGCTAAGGCAGAGCCTTTCACCATGCTACTCACACCACTGAGCCACAAATCTAATTGGTTTGGTTAACCGGACTACTACAGGAGAAATGCTGACCTTTTCTTCCTACATTAAGGATTAATGTTGACAAACAGATGGTTTCAGAGAGGCCAATATTAGTTAAGAGAATATTCGGTCTACATAACCGAAGTATTCACGAACGTGTCAACCATTCAAATATAGTAACAGTGCTACCACTCGACCATCAACCCTAGTAGACCTCAAGGGGCACTGAAAGAGCTCAATGTGGGAATAGCTTTTACCCGTCCAAGTAAGTACCCAGCACATCACACAAACTCAGTAAATTTTGTCCTATCTCCTCCCTCATTACAGCAGTTAGCGGTTTGATGATCTATATTATGCCATCACAATTTTCTGGAACTAGAACACATGACGCAATGACATTATAAAAATTCAAGACACTCTAGAGTAAAGAAGGGTCCTCTACTACATGAGAACAACATCTACTTTTCAAAGGGTTCTGTATGGACCACTGAAGAAGGAAGAGAACATGCCACAAGCTGGTAGGGCAAACTCAATCTCAGCACATGGGGAGACAAACCTTGTTATGATTTTGCCCTCATGTCTCAGACAATGAAGCTGCCGATTGCTTGAAACCCTCTTAGAAAGAAGTCCTGAAGCCATATCCCATCTTTTAGAACACCCTATGTTTTTGTTCACAATGCAAGGAACCAATTAAAACAGGGGTGAGTCTGAAGATTCTCCAATCAGAACCAATATGGAGAGGTTAGGAAGACTTACTATGGAATGTAAAACAAATCTGATAAAGTTCAGTAGGCTGCTAAAAGAAGTGAAGGACAACTGCAGTAGCCATTGCCTTATTGAGCTCTTACTGTCTGCCAGGAACTGTGTGAAGAACAATATAAGATTATATCTGACCCTCCAAAAGCTCTAAATGGGTACTATTATTGTGCTATATTGCCAATGAGGAAATCCAGTCTGAACTTATTCCAGGTCTTCGGCTATTAGGTGACTGACCTATATCACAGGTGCCTGCGTGAAAGTAAATGTGAAAGAGGTAAGTCTTCCATTCACCTTCAGAAGACCAAAAAAAAAAAAAAATTAGAATAAAAGATACAAAATAAAAATTTAACTTCTTGTACCACCAAATGCCCATACTTGGGGAAAAAAAAATACAAAACTAGGAGATATGAGGCCTGGCAAGATATGAGGCCTGGCTTTCAGTTGTTTTGCTTTCTATGAGAAAAATATCTTTGGGCTTCTAGGAAAATCACTTTATCAGTGTAATCTCTAGGGTGACCCAGTCATTAACTGGTTGAACGTCATAAGTATAAAGGGAGAAGTGGTGGATTTTTGTTGTTGTTTTTGAAACTTGATGTTGCAAATGATACATGATTTATAAACTGATAAACCACATTATGGTAGTGCATAGATGTGTTGTGTGGTATGTAATAACTTAGAATACAGTAAACATGGGGTGGTGGAAAATAGAAAAAAATTTCCTATTACAGGATGATGCTTGCCATGCAGTATCCTCATAGACCCTATGAATTAGACATTATTACCATTTAAAAATAAAGAAGAGGAACTATGGTGGATAAAATCATGCATAAAGGGTTAGCCTACACCGGTCTGAGCACTGGCCCTGGAGCCTGATGTAAGCTAGCAGCATCAGCTGGCTGATAACCACTCCACACATATAATAGGGCTCTATAGTGTACTTTCAACAAATTGTTTCACATTACCCTCAAAATTCTACTGAGCGCTTCCTGTCTGCCAGGAACTGTATGTTTCACATTACTCTCAAAATTCTACAGTTAAGGAAATTAAGTTTGGAAATTTCAAACAAGCATGTGACTAGGTATCAAAAGAGGGACTCTGAGCTTATCCTTTGCTGTTAAACTCTGAACCCTTCCCACTGCCACATACTGTCTCGAAGTCCCATAGACTCGTTCCATATGGGGATGCTCCCTTGTTATCTGAATTCCAAAATGTTATACTCTGGCTTTGAATTTTGGGTAGAGTTAATTATTTCAGGGCAAGCTGGTGAATAAAGTTAAATTAAAAATTTATATTTCAAGAGACCTAAACGTCTTCCGCAATGATTAAAGAGGTAGAGTACAAATTCGTAAGAAAAACTCTGCTTATAGAACTAGAATAATAAAATGGAAAGACAAGATCAAAGCGCCACAATGGTGATCTACCAAAGAAGCCAGTGGAGTCAAAGACATATTAAGGAGAAAGAGAAAGAAATGGACACACATCATATGCTAGGTAGCTTATTCATTCAACAAATACTCAATGAGAATTAGTATATCAGGTACTATGCAAGGCACTCAGTAGGCAATGGTTAGCAAAATAAACATAAATTCTTAATCTTAAGGGCTATGAGCAGGAAATAATAATAAAAGGCTAGGAGCAGGAAATATTTAAGAGCTGGGTGTGGTGGTGTACTCTGTAATCCCAGCTACTTGGGAGGCTGAGGAAGGAGGATTACAAGTCCAAGGCCAACCGAGACAACATAGTGAGACCCTGTTTCAAAATAAAATTTTTAAAAAAAAAGGGCAGTGGATATAGTTTCATGATAGAGCACTTGCATACTGTACACAGGCCAAGTTCAATCCCCAATACCACAAAAATAAAGAAATAAACAAATGAGAGGTTCAGAAAGGCATAACTAAGGAAATTATTTCACCTGAGAGCTGAAAATAGGGTAGAAATTAACCAGATCAAGAATAACGTGAAGGTCTATCCTGGTAGCAATAACTCCATACCAAAAATCTTGAGGTCAGAAAGAGCCTGATGTATTCCAGGAACTGAAAGTAAGACATTAAGCCCAGAATATTGAAAATAGAGTGGAATAGTGCAGGATGAGTTGAGAGCGAGTCGGGGGCTAAATTCAGCATATTACACATGTATTGTTTGACTTAGTCAACTTATTGTGTAGGTCTGGACTATTTTATGTTCTTCTTACAGATTAGGAAACAAAGACTCAGAAAGTTAAATGACTTAAATGGGAGTGGGACCAAGGAATGGAAGGAGCAAGGAGGAGAGGCGTGGTAGGAGACGTACAAAGAATTAAGATGTGTCATGTACATGTATCAGCCTCCCACAGTAATTGTAAGCATTATGTACTGCAAACATGTACCAATAAAAATTAAAGTTTAAGAAATAACGTGAAATGACTTGCCTAAGTGTGCACAGCTGGTCAGAGATAGAATGTAATCTTCCTAAAAGAAGGATGTGTGCTTTTAGAAATAATCCTTCCCTTTCTGATGATCCCTAGAAGCGAGGAAATCCACCCACACAGCTCCTGATTCATCTGGTGGGTTTGAAAGGTATCCAGGCTGTCCAAACCAGTCCCTTTATCCCGTCCTTCACTGAAAAGACCCGCACCTGCTCAGATCCTGCATGTTCTACATGGAGAGTGACACAGCGCCATTCTGCTGCATATGACTGATGGAATTCTGACTAATTGTGCCTTCGGAATGAAGGAATCCACTTGCAAGGAACTGAAAGTTAGTCTCCAAATCAATTCTATCAGAAATAAAAGTATTTTTGGTTCATCTTATTAGCATCTCTCAATTGGTTCATCTCATTAGCGTCTCTCAATTGGTTCAAACACAAATAGGGAAAAAAGTGGTATTTATAGGGGCACCTCAAATCCAATTATATATCTAAAAGTAACTCCTTATAGTCATTTTACCCTAAAATGTCAAATTGGAAAAAGAAAACCAGTGAGGCTGCATGAAACTGAGCTTAAAAACCAAAGTCGATGCTAGATGAACACCAAGATGTTTAACCCACAAATGACTCTGATAGCTGCCCTGCTTGTTTTTATGACATTGATTTAAGCTTATCAACCCTGGCTTCATCTTCATTTTCACAGAGGATCATAATACCTGAATCGAAAATAGTCTCATCAGGAACACAGTTGATAATTATTGCCTCCTACACTCAATCTTTACTGTGTCCCTTGAATTCTACCAGCCTGAATTTTTTTTAAATGTTATGCCCGTATTTATGTTTGCAGATTCACAGTGTCAGGATTTGAACCCAGGACTCCACACATGAAAGGCAAGTGCTCTACCACTGAGCCACATCCCCAGCTCTTAAAATACTATATTTAAACCACAAAAAAAGTCCTTCAAATGAGAAATTAAGTCTTGAGTCCCTTCTCCCTCTTAACCAAAATACTGCAAGTTTGGCCTCTTCTACCTTCACCCCACCACCTCCAGAAAGAGATGGAATCCCACGGGGCCTAGAGAAGAACAACGAAGACCTTCATTCCATCCTTCTATGAACTGGGGAATGGTCATGAAAAACTTTCAGTTCCTCACACAGGAACTTCCTAAATTTCCATGAACAGAATGAATTGGCAGATGAGCTGACAGGTTCCCTTTAGTCTGGCTTCAGTTTGGGGTTTGGCATTCTAACGAGTGCACTTTGTGATCTCAATTACTGCACCAGTATTTTTTTTTTCCTCAGATCAGAATCTTAGACATTTTACAAGTTACTTAAATAACGGTTTCTATATCTAAGTATAGCATGGGATGACAAAGGCAAAAATATCTTTGTTGGAATTTGATCCAGAAGATGTAGAGTCAAAGATAAAAATGTCCATTAATGAATGATGCAATATTTTTTTCTAGATGTAAAAAGGATACTATTATCTTCATCAGAGGAAAAGAGAAAACTAAATATATAAACATATCCTCATTTTCCCATTACTACTCCTAAAACATGATAATTTCTTGGAATTATGATTAATATTTTTAAGGAGGCTCTGTTTTATGACACTTACTCAACCAAGCCCAAAATAAGCACCCTAAAGTAACTTATCAGGTGGTTATA
The DNA here is from genome assembly GCA_004026905.1 of Hystrix cristata. Lineage (NCBI taxonomy): Eukaryota > Metazoa > Chordata > Mammalia > Rodentia > Hystricidae > Hystrix > Hystrix cristata. The sequence goes on from PVJO010004071.1 coordinate 96,828, forward strand.
TTATGCAGAGTTCAGAAAAGGGAGGCTAATTTCATTTCATCCATTGATATGACTCCTAAAATGCATTTTTAAAGACCTTTTTGCCAATTTTGCTTAAAAGGTTTAAGTGCTTTGTAAAAATCACACAATGAGCCAAAACACCTTCTTTGACAGCTGTCCTGATGAGGCCCTGAGTCACAGACAGCGCTGCCGTGCTGCTTGGCGGTGTAGACCTAAACAAACTGCCATGAAAAGGAGAGACCAAATATTTCAGGGGCAAAACTTGAACTGCTTTTTATCAACCCTTAAAAACTAAATACAATCTTGAAAGGTAAAACCCAAGGTATATACTTACAGTTGTGATTTGCTAAGAACAGTTCGAAAACTAGCGTGATTGTGTGAGACCCTTGAGGTAGGGCTATGTGTTAGTGACTCTGGTAACTAAGTACCAACATCATGCCCGGCACATAGAGGGCGCTAAACAAATTTCTGCAGTCCTCATTTGCTGCAGAGAAAGCATATGGAGGATTCAAGGCTTAATGAAATAGATGGCTTCATAGACAAGGCTATAAGAGATATTGCTGACATCCTCTATAGTCTACTTCCTAAAACAAAACAAAAGAATGAGTCTGTCATTTATTCTCATTGTTAGCGGTGTTTTCATAGACCTGGCCATAAATTTCCAGTTGTTTCTACCAAATAAAAAGAAAGTTGATCCGAGCAATAAGAGAGTAGTTTCCTCTGGTCATTTATAATCATGGAATGCTAGAGCCCAAAGAGAGGTAAGAGGACATCTGAACTAGTGGTTTTAAAATTGTACTCCAGAGAAACTCCAGTGCCACAGATATGCCTCCCGGCCACTTCAGAAGAGGACAGACACTCTGGACACTGCACTCCCGCGAGATTCAGCACAGCCCCTTTAATATAGCTCATTTATATACCAGGATTTGATAAGTTTTAATTAACAACATAGCTTCTAGTACTAAAAATAATGATCAATACCACTCATCTAATTCAACTTTCTAATTTTACAAATATGGATATGGTGCCCAAAATACCTAAGATGTTGTAAGCAATTAGAGGACAAAGACACACACACACACATACACCAAAAAAAAAAAAAAAAAAAAAAAAAAAAAAAAAAAAAAAAAAAAACCACCTGACTGATTCCCAATCTAGTGTTTACTCCACAGCACTGTAAATACTGGGAATTTTCAGTTCTTAGAGTATCTAGAACCTAATAATTCCAGTAAGTTTAGGAAAGGGGAAAATAGGAATTTACATTTTATATTGCTAACAGTTTAAGCTGTGTTACAGCAGGCAGTTTGCAAAGGATTCCATTCCATTTGTTTATCCTTTTATGTTGCCAACAAGCTACAACATATTCAGAACAGATATTTACACAGATCCAGATGAGGAGAGCTAAGTTTCAATGACATCTAATGGCTGGGTAACAACCATAACTCTTTTTGGGACATGCACACATTCTAACCATTCTGTCCAAGACTCCATTCACTAAATAACTGGATAAATGTCACTAACCAGTCTATTGGGCACTACACTCCATTGTCGTCTAGCAAGAATAGTAACGAGGATTCACCTCATAACCTAACTCATGGGTTGGACATATTCAGTATTCTGAGGCTGAATACAGCTTAAGCAGAAAGGGGTCAGTGACCATGAAGCCTACGGCACAGAAGAGAGAAATGGATGTATGCCTGTCAAGTCTTTACCACCATCTTGGATTTAAAATGCCTAGCATCTACAAAACAAACAAAACAAAACAAAAAAGATGAAATACTGAGACTTAAACCCTGAGCTAGAGCAGGCTAACTTTCATTTTAAGTCATGTTATCTGCCAGTCCAGATTTGGGAAGCCCAGGAGGGAAACTAAAGCCCCCAAAGTCATATAAACAGTAAGTGCTTCTAGATATTTCCCTGGCCTAAAACAGCTCCCTGCTAAAAACAGAAGTAAGTGGGCCTTACTCAAGGAGATTTGATTGTGCAGGAAATGGACTTTAGGAAGGGAAATGAAAGCACCCTCACTGCACTGAGGCTGTGTTTGGGCACTGCTGAGGGGGCCCAGATTCCACACGCTCATTTGGGAAAGCCAGCGAAGCTCACGGAAACACTCCCCCCAGCAAATGAACCCCAGCTGTTCAAGCTGAGGCTGCTCTTTAAAGTGAAACAAACTGGTGAAAAAGCTGAAGTTCAGCAGTTTCACTCTGTTGGGCCCAAGCTTCTGCGCAGTCCCAGCCCACAGATTCTGCTACATTGGCCAGATGCTCAGGGCCTCCTGAGCCGGTCTTACAAGGAGCTCCGTCAAAAGGCAACAAGACTCCCTGTGCATCAAGTCCAGGCTGAAAGGAAACAGTCCAAGGAGGCACTAGGTCCTGGTCAGGCCATTCCACCAGCACTGAGTCTGGTCTGTGCAAAATTCCAGAGGGCTTCCAAAACTGAAGTCTTCAGAATTCACTTTTTAAACCAATTATTAAAGAAAATGAACCATTTTTATGGATGGAGATGGTGGCTTGGGTGGGTAGGTAGGTGGGTGGGTAGGTGGGTGTGTTTTTTTTAAATTTTATAAGTTACATCATTTACTCTGAATGCTAACCTCATCCTACTAGTTGTCACCAAGTTACAAATAAATTCAAAAGCAACATAAACAAGGTCGCTATTTTGCCTCTGTTCTCTGATATTCATTTCATAGTATTTATTTCATCCTTCAATACCCTTAACCTCTAAATCAAAACATCTTTCCCAACTACCACAAATATTTTTGTGGAGTTGTTTTATTCTCCCAAGATGTTTCTAGACCCATCCGATTACTGATGCAACTCAATAAATGACATCTTTGCAAAGGCCTCTCTAAAATATGCCCTATGGTCTCAAGCAAATAATTTGCCTTCAGCCCTCCAAATTCATTCTGGCATTATTTACCCAACAGTCTATTCTCTACGAATTCTGCAAAGAAAAAAAGAGAAAAGAAGTAGACTACCACAATCATCCCTAACTATTCCTTTTATTTTTTAAGATGTCAGTAGAAAATGGAGACCCAGCATGTAGTTTCAGAATTCTCCATCAGAATCCTTGAAGAGGCTGCTATGGCTCCTCAGGCATTGAACGCAACATAGTACATATGGATCCTCAGCCCTGAGCACTGACATACAGATGAAACCACCATGCAACTCGAGCCTCTTATGTCCAGTTTCTGTCAGTAATTGAAGTGTCTGGAAGATAAAATGAACCTCACCATGAAATGAAAAAATAATTCCTTTGGAAACATCCATCTTGACAACAACTAAATGCGTGGACCATGATTGCAAACATTTAGTGAATCACTAAGGAATAAAAGATCTAATTTCCTGGACTGTTTGAGGTGGGAAGGAGAGTTTGCTTTCCACACCATACAAGTCTTCATGACTCATTTTTCTTCTTATAATTCCCAGGTGGCAAAGTTCACACAATGGATGTATAGATTAAATAAAGATCAACTCTAGCTTCTGCAAAGTACAGGTTTGTGGCATTGTTAGCAGGTATTCAGGGAATGCTGAGACATAAGTAAGCCACTTAGGGAAATGGTTTAGTCCACTGAGATTTGTTGCCAGCTTCCTGACTCCAGGTGTTAGAGATTCTCACTAGTGACAACAAGTTTAAGTCATCCTGTTTTCCCTGGAGGCAATAAATCACAAGGAAATTCTGGATTCCAGAAGGAAATGATGTTTGTTTTGAACCACGTCTATTCTCTGGTGCACTGGGCATGCTTTTATGTAAAGGTAGGTTTGTCTTCCATTACTTCAAAAATCTTCAGTCTGTAATAAAAGTCTCAGACCACATACATGAGTAGAAGAATTACAGAATTTGCCTGGGGGAGGAAAGAAAAACCCATCCAGTTTTACTTGTAAAGTACAACTTTTTTTCTTTTCACTTTAGTTGTAAGATAAAACACAGAAAATTACACAAAAAATCTGCATAATTTTAATGTCTTATAAATTGAACAGCCTGCAACCAACGGTCTTCACCAGCCCCCTAGGAAATCCTATCCACATGTTCTGTTCATATCTCAAACACTTCCCCTCTTCCAAAGTTAACTTCTTTCCAATCTTTTACAATAATAATCACTCTTGTATAGTTTTATCACAGAAGTGTGCATCCCTAAACTTCATCGTCTGGTCTAACCTGTTTCATTTCATCTAATGTATGTTTTAAGAGTGTTAATCCACAGTTTTTCATGTCTGATGTCTAGATCTAATAATTCAGTGGGGAGTCTGTAAAATGGAGATAGTTTAATTTTATAAATTCTTTTTATTTATTTATTAAAACATTTTAATAAATAAGACGCTGTCCCTCATCTACTATTTTGTTTTCTCTTACTACAGTTCATATTGGAAAGGCAGAATAAATGTTTGATCTTTTCCCTCTGTTTACCTGTATTCTAGATAAAGAATCGATTCTCTAAAATTCTGAAGGTGACTAGGTTTTCTAAATATCGTCGTCTCTTGATTCCATGGGAGATTTGTTCCAGGAGCCCTCTCAGAAACAAAAACCCGTGGGTATGGAAGCTCTTTATATAGAATGCTTCAGTGTTTGCCTACAATCTGAACACATCCTGCCATATACTTTAAGTCTTGTCTAGATTTTTTGTGCCGAATACAACGCAAATACTTGTTATAATGTATTGTTCATGGAAAAATGACAAGAAAAATGTGCATATATTTAGACAAAATTTTTCTCTGAATATTTTCAATCCATATTGGTTGAACCTAAGGACGCAGATTCCAGAGACAGCAAAGGCCAACATACTATTATGGTCTCATGTGTTTAAACTTATTTTACAGATTTCATTCTATTGCAATTATTACTCATTTGGAGTTTAAATTGTCTCCGTACAAGATCCGTACAGTTATTTCCTGAATTCTTTTGACATAACGCCAGGAGTTGTTTTTTTTTTTTTCAATACTTTTCTGGCTATATGTTTTAACAAAATGTTTCAGATTTGCTTTGACATTTCTTGTTGCACACCTGGAATGAGCCATAGATCTAAGAAGACCTGGTTTCTCACAGTGTGAGATGTATTTCGAAGCCACTACCATCTGAACAAGTGTGCCCTTTTCCATGGCACGTTCGTCATGTCTAACCCTCTCCAGTTGGCAGAGATATGGAACAGGAATACATGTCTTTATACACATCAAACACTTCAGGAGTTTGTGCAGTTACTTTCCATTTAAGTTCAAGAACTCAGAGTTTTTTATTCAACCTTTTCAATTACATGGTGTATCTTCTTTCTTCCACAACAAAAGTTCTAATGCTCCAAGATACGTGGGATGATAAAATTAGAAATCACATATTCACTCATCATTTTTTCCTATATCACATCTATAACTCTGAGAAGAACAATACTATATCACCACCATTATAATTAATGAAAACGGTTTTTAAACATTTATTTGAATAGGTTTTTTCATTTATATCCCATTTTACCATCATTCTTAAAATACATTTTACGAATAGACTATTTTATAGATAATTGCTACCATTTTACTCTTATTTAATCTTAGTTTTACAAGTAACTATATGTTAAATATTCATCACCAGTCCTTATGTCAATAACTCTCCAGTTATCTCCATTGTCTCAAGTGCATTGTCTCCTAGATTCCTCAGAAAAATCTCATGGGAACAATATTCTTTCGGCCACAGGATGTCAAGAACAGCCTCCATCCTTTATACTTGAAAGTCAGTTTTTCTACCTACAAAAATGTTATGTCCCATTTTCTTTCTTAGAATTTCTTAAATATATGACTCCATGTTCTTCTGGCTGCCCAAACTGCTGTCCCCCAAAAAAGTCTGATAAAAATCTAATTTGTTTTCACTTATAAATCACTTTCTGCTTTATCTGCAGGCAGAAATGATTGTTAATTCTTTTTCATCAGATTTTACTGTAATATGTTGTGGCATTAGTTGGCTTGGATTGTTAGTCTTAACTACATCATTCAATATGTGGTTTCAAATCTGTTTTTAGTTCAGGAAACTTTACTTGAATTATAGTTTGTAGAGATTGTTTTGTTCTCTTGGTTTACATCTTTGAAAATTCCAATAATAATTATGTTGAATCATTTTTCAAAACGTTTTCATGTTTTCATTTTCTTAATCATTAATATCCCCCTTTTTCTCATAAGGTATTATCTGCTGTGTTGATTCACTTTTGTGTTTATTCTAATTCAGCTTTTATCTCTGGACTAATTTTTATTTTCTTTTTAATATTTTCCAGAGTTATACTTCCTCATTTCTAACTAGTTTTCATTTGATTTGGTAGATATTGAGCCACTTTCTTAATGTTTTTGCTATTTTTGTATAATAGATCACATTTTTAACTGCATTTTTCTGAATGACTTCTGGAGAGAGAGGAGATGATATATTTTTGCAAGTGCTCATGAAAGTTAATTCCCAACTAGACCATTCAACTTCAACCTCAAACTTCCATCTGCAATGTCTGTCATCACGCATTCTTCTTTTTATCCATTCCACAAATGTCTAACGAGCAACTACTATATATGTAGCAATGAGGTTCAGTGATTAATGAGACAGACATAGTCCAGGCCATTACAATTTACAATCCAATTAGGGGAGTCAGAAATCAAACAGGCAATTATAATGAATCCCAAAAGACAGCCTACTTCTGTGGTCCTCAACTTTTTTCTTTCACACTATACATGAGGGATAGAATCACAATAGTGGCTAGCTAGGCAGTAATGACTTTTCAGCTCAGCACATCAGACACTCCTCCACCTGCTACTGATAGAACAGTCTTTCCCACCACCATCCCTGCAGCAGGACACGGTTCCTACTAAGAATCATCTGTGTAACTCAGCACCAAAATGGCATTAAACCTAGAATTATAGTAAGAGGCTCATGAAAGGCTTGTGCTAAAATTAGGCATATTTGCATATTCCTTTTGTAATTACATAGTTCCCTTTTTTATATAGTGCACGCACATGTTTCACTAGGCAAAAAGCTAGAAAGGCAGGAGACTTACTGGTGTTTCTTCAGTCACCCTCACATCAAGGAACTGTATGTTCATTAGCTGGATCGACACTGAGCTTGACCACACCAGGAAGGAAGACCTACAGTCACCCTCATTACACCAGCCAATTACAAAGAAATAATAAAGGATAAGTAAACATAAAGTGGAGAATATACAATCTTTGGTAGACTGGGTTTTGTTTGTTCTTTTGATGGGGTTTTGTTTGTTTTGTTTACAGGAAATGTGAACGTTTGCCATCCTAGGTCATATATCTGGGAAAGGTTCTTTTTAGAGTTTTATCTCAGCCTGCTGTCTCATTTTAGAACCATAGATGAAGGGGGGAATTCTTCACTGGTTCCATCTTCCAGTTATATAGACACAATATTTTTGAGGATATTGTTTATTGTATGGACAATCTCCAGAATAACAAAAATGAGATCGTATTTGAATTTAGGTACCTTCTTTTGATAAAATTCCCAGCCAATATTCAATTTAAAACACACTTAGGGAAAGTGTAAGGAAGAAAGATCATTATGTTCTGCACCTGTAGTCAGCTCCCAGCAAAGTTCTAGCTAGTCATTACATTTTAAATGTAATGATGGATTTATTAGACATAGCTTTGGGGACACACTTCACAAAGTAGAAACGAAGAAAAATAACAAACACACAGTCGCATCTGAAAATATCAGATCAGAAGAAGTTTCATGTAAAAGTATTACACAAAAGAGAAGGAATGAAATGACAACAATGACATAAAAGCCAAAATAACACTATATGTGTTAATATCGAGTATGAATCTAGGTGTCTTACAGGAAAAGAAGACAAGCTAAGATTTGAGTAATGTTAGAAAGAGAAGAAACTTAACTTGGTATAAATGCAGTTGGTATAAATGAAGATTAAAAATGTAGAGTAAGATGACTCTGTAGACAGAGATCCAAAGGTCACATGGCCAGGGATTCATGAACGTCCTCTAAATAAATACAGAATAGGAGAAGGGAGTCAAATTCTTGAAAAATAAAGGTTCCATAAATATTTTCAAATTAAGCAAAGGGCCTATGACCCCCAAAATGTTAAGAAACCTAGTGTTCAGAAATTTAAGTCAAATTAATTTGGGGATCAAAAAGATAACATTAACACTCTTTCAAACTCACTCCAATCACACACTTATTGTCCTGAAAGCAGACGAAAATATTTACATTGGCAAAGTGAGTGGAAATTGAAGAAGTTAGGGAAAGATGGAGGATGTGGGTATTGGATGGAATAAGAACAGCTAGACAAAAAGATCATGGACTCCAAATGCCTATTTGAGATAATGGTTTTAATGTGCCTGTTTTACTTCGATAAAATCGTTTAGTGGTCTCTAAACAATAATTATGTATGGGTAATTAAAGGTTATTAATTATATATGGGTTATTAGCAAAGGAATGAGACAGGGAAGGGAGATAAACCTGTCCAGGTCTCACCTTCACTGACTCACCTCTTCCAACTAGACCCCACCTCTTAACAGCAAGTCAGCTCTGAAATGTTCAGTGGATTAGCATAGGGTCCCTATGATCCAGTCACCTCCAAAGCCTGACTTCTAAACACACGAGTCTTTAAAGGGACATTCTAGACCTAAATTATAATAGCATTCTATTAGTCAGCATTCCTATCTCTGGGACACCCACAACTGAAAGGAGAGGTTTAACTTGGCTCATGGTTTCAGGAGATTCAGTCCATGCTAGGCAGGCTCCAAGACAGAAACACCATCACAAAAGGATGTGGTGGACCAAAGCTGCTTTGTTCATGGCAGCTAAGAAGCACAGCAAGGGAACGGCACCAGAGAACAAGGGGCCAGAGATTAGAGAGAGTACCCAAGTTCAGCCCTCCATGACCTACCCAGAAATGTGCTTTAGTCCCCTCACTGGTTCCCAAACCAATCAAACTGACACATGAGTTTAACCACCACAAGCACTCTTCACAGGTTTAAATGGATGATGGCAAGGGATCACCAAGGAGTGCAAGGAGGTAGAAGTAAGAGTATAACATATGGTGTGAAAGCCATACCTCATCCACATGAAACAGAGTGCATCCATGTGACCCACCATGGCCCCCCACAAGGAAGGGTAATGCCAAATAGCAGTATTTGCTGGCGGCCTCCCTGCGCTCACACCTACGGCCAGCCTCACATACAGGCTTGGTCATATGCCCCAGTCTCACCCCAGAGGAAGGTACATGGAAGAACCAGCCAACATGGCCACAACCTAATAATGTGTTTATCTTGAAATCCAACTGAGAGGGAATAAATGGGGAGGAAGGGGGTAATGTACTTAAAAAAATGAAAAAATTGTACTAAAGTAGCATACAAAGGAAAAAGAAAAATTTTTAAAAAGATATGCCTAGATAAAATTGAGTCACTTGTAGGAAAATGAATGCACTGAGACCATAATGTTAAATTAAATAAATCCGACACACAAGCTTAAATATTGCATGGTTTCTCTTATATGAGAAACCCAAAATGTCAATCAAGAGCAAAATAAAAGATAGATAAGAGGAAACAGAGAGATAGATGTTTTCCAAAAGGGAAGGGGACCAAGAGATGGAGGAAGGGGATGAGAGGGAGCGTGAGGGCTGGGAGGGGAGAGGAGGGAAAGGGAAGGAAAGAGAATTAAGATGTGTTATGTACATATGCCAATGCTCCACGAGGAGTGTGATCATTATGTACGGCTAAGATGTACTAATAAAAAAACTCTTAAGGTCAAAAAAAAATAAATAAAGTCTGAGAGACTGTCACAGCAAGAGATGCCTAAGGAGATATGACCATTTAATACAACTTGGTGTGTCAGTTGGAATCCTGGAGGGAAAAACAGCACACTTGGTGAAAATCGGGACATCTGAATCAGGGTGGACTTTAGCTACAGCTGTCTCAACACAGTTTCATTAATAGTAACAAATGTGCCATTCCAATATCAGATGCTGATAATATGGAAAACTGGGGTGAGATTTGAGGAAAGTCTTATTATTTTTGCAATTTCTCTTTGAATCTAAAACTGTTAGAAAAATAAAGTTTATTTTAAAAAAAAAAATTTTTTAAAACTGGGTTGAATAAACACTATAATTTATTATGCACCAAGAAAACCATTTTTTCTGATGATATAGAGGAATCTCCACAATACAATAAACAACTATAAATGCAGGCTATAAAATAGTTTGCAGCATATCTACCTATTTTTGTAAATATGTTTAGCCATGCAGAGCTTTGTATACTTGTATGTATTAGATTCGATGTACGTGAGAGACAAAAAACAAAAGACAAACAAACAAACAAAAAAAAGATGTACGTAAGAGAGAAGAAAGAGTACAAATAAAAGCCAAGAAGACGGGAAGATCTACAACAATTTGTATCTTGTGTGATGGGACTACTAGTGATTTTAGTCTTTTTAATTGTTTCTTATTTTTATACTTATTAATACCAATAATAATTATCATTAAAAACCAGGAAATATTTCTACTACTATTTTCTGTGTCCTTTGCCCCAGCACCCATCTGATGGAAACTTGAAATCAAAATTGTGTGTATCAATTGAGAGTAAAAACAGGATTGGCAATTTAACTCACTGGTAGAGCACTTGCCTAGCAAGCTCAAGACCCTGAGTTCGAACCCCAGCACCCAAAAAAAATAGTAAAAACCACACAAAAAATATGTAGCCATCTGAAAATCATCTCTACATGCCAGATTTTTGTTTCCAAAAAAATCCTCCAACATTCCCAATTATGAAAGGAAAATAATCGTCATGAAAGAGAACATCAAATTCAGATTTCTGACAAGGCAATGGTTAAAATTCAAGAGTGTATGCTTTGCTGTTTAATCGGCTATCCACCCTTAGAAAAAAGGGATTTTTGATTCAGAATAGTCAGGGCAAGCCTTGCAGATTGGCTAATGAGCTGTCCACTCACTGGCAAATCCAGCTATTCATCAAACCCCTGAATAATGTGAAGGGCGCTCAGGATACCTGCAGCAGTTCAAGTGGAAAATGAAATTGGAGTGGTCCATAAAGGCAAAATGACATCCTGCCCAAGCTGAAAACATCTGTCCTTTTAGGGAAGATTCATCCAGACTAGTCAAATTGGCCTGAGAAATTAACTAAATGGAAGCTTTACCATCACTGGAGTGCAGCAACTTGTTTTCTCTCCTAGAAAGCATTACCCTGTCTCAAAATGACTTTAGAATCTAGTAAATGAGGGATGAGCTTATTGATAAAGAAAATGCAACCTATGAATAAGGAATACTGAAAAAATAGAATTAAAATTTGGAGTAGGGAGACAACATGTTCGAATTGATAATATAGTACAACACTAAGTAATATGGGGAAAAAAAAACTCAAAAGAGCAATTACTTAAGTGGATTTTAATCTGGATCCACCCACTCACGTGCCAGTTTTAGACAGCCGAGGGTATAAAAGGACCCTGGAGCTTAGCAATGTCAGCCGACTGTCATCCTGTCAAGAGTGCAGACAAATAGTCACCATGAGAAAATCAATAGCAGCAGGAAAAAAAAGCTTTCTTGTACATTTATGATGGATAACACAGCCTGGGTGTAATGCATTGAAACAACTAACTTAGATGATGTATCCTGTTTCCGTCAACGATTTTCAAACCTTGGCTGGGAACAACTGCACTAGTAAATCCTTCACAGTTCCAGGCACTTGACAGCAGCCATTTCCCTACATCGAAGAATTAATCTATAAGATGCTCCCTGAAATCTCCAGGTGTGGTAATGGCAAGAAAGAGTGGAAAGGCCCATCAGTTAGGCCATGTCGAAACCTTATAAAAGGAAAAGCGGCTCTTGGCTATCAGCATTTCTCTGCTTCTGGAACTGAAAAGACCTCCACACACACCACTAATAGAAATTTGCCCCTTTTATGTAAGATTCCCATGGAGATGTTTCAGTGAGGAGATTGACTCTGTTTCTAAACTGTAGGAAAATTGGAACATTAGAGCAGGATTGGCTTTTCCCAACTTCCAGAAGCCTATAGGAAATCCTGGACTAGGTGCTAAAACCAAGTGAGTTTCTTTCTTTTACTCTAGGTCCTTCTGTTGGAAGCTTCTGCCTCCATTAGGCAAGATAGAATCTATTGTAGTTAATGCGCTCCTTTAGCAGCCTCATTTGCTTTTCATGAAGCTGAGAAGGATGATTTCCAACCAACCATTTGCAGTTTAGAGAAGCTGGCCCTGGCGTTTTTGTTTTTTTGGGTTTTGTTGTGGTTTTTTTTTTTTTTTTTTTTCCATCTCCTCTCCAGCCACCAAGGCATTAGTGGAATGAGGAATTCTACCCAGAGCTTCTTCCCGCCAGGCAGAGGGCATGGAATTCAAATACTGGAGTCTCAGAGCACTGGAGATGACCGGGCAGGGAGCAGAGGGACAGGGACCGGAGTCCTCCAGAACCCAGCTCCCGCTTCACACAGGCCCTGGCTCTGACTCAGGGTGACTTTCGACAAGCCATCCACCCCTCTGTGGCTCAGCCCCTCCTTTGTAAAATGGCAATGCTCTTCTCTCTCTCACCAGGCAGTCAGGGAATCAAATGAAATCCTGACTATGAAAGTACTTTGAAAAATGTTCACTCATAAAATCACAGACTTTTAGAAGGGCCACAGGGACCCTTTAATGCAGCCCCTATTACCCAGATGAGGAGACAGTCCCCAAGCGCTTAAATGACTTGAACAAAGTCAAACACAAGCAGAGCTGCTACACAAATCAAAGCGTGAGTCCACAAATTAATGCAGTTCCAATGTGAGTGGAAATGTGCTCATAACTTATTTTTCTTTCCTCTTAGCACATAAAAAATATACCTGACCTATGAAGGATAAGAAAAAATTCAGAGGCCACCAAGCTGGGAATGCATAGTAAATGACATTGTTATTATATTATAAACATGATGAAATAATATTATTTACATTTTCAGCTTCTTTGGTCACCCTTTGGAGAAACAAAAAAATAAATAAATGCACAAAAATTACCCATAATCCTTCATTCAAGAAAAATGTCAATGTTAACATTATGTTAAACACCATTTGCCATAAAATTGTACCCCACATACTGTTTTGCAACCTATTTTGAACAAGAAGAATTAAAAATAATATTCTATATATTCTAACAAACATTTGTGAAGCATGTTAATAAGAAACATGAAAAGGTTTCATGAGGAAAGGAAAACTTCCACAAAGCTTTTGATCTATTCTCCAGGGAACTAAAGCGTAAATGTAGATAGTTCAAGAATAAAACTGTTAAGACATGGTTTCTCCATTTAACTGAAGGCTATTGACAAATTCTTTCTCCAGATGTTTTAAGCCAAGTCAAGATCTGCCCTGTGGTAAGGAACAGAACGTGTCCCTAAAAGAAGCCATCTTCTAGGTCATTGCCTGACTAATCATTGGCTCAGCAGTCCCATGCTAAACAGCAAACTGAGTGAGATATTATGGTATTTTAATAGTCATCCTTCTCAATTCTCTGTCTTTCCATCCCTCTTCTGAACTAAAAGCCATTTTTATGATGATATATTTTTTATGTTAATAATATCCCTGTCACCCTTAGTTGACGCTTTTTGCTTTTGTTTTTCTCAGAACTGGGGATTGAACCCCAGGACCACTGAGCTACAGCCCCGGACTTTTTAATTTTATTTTGAGACAAGTTCTCACCAACTCATCTAGCCTCATCAGGCCTCAAACTTGGGATCTTCCTGCCTCAGCCTCCCTAGAGCCTGGAATTACAGGCATGCAATGCCATGACAGCCAGAGTTTTTACTTCTCAAAAATCTTTCCCTTCAAAATGAGTCCTCTTTCCACTTATAAATTCCTTTAAAGGCAGCCTTTTTGTAGAGTGCTGCCTCCTTACTCCGTAAGGAGTTAAATTCAAAGGTGACCATGTTCCCTTGCTTATTCCTTTTAATTCTGAGGTGCTGGACCTGGCAGTTCCTCATCAATCATTCAGATCCAATCTGGGTAAAACAGGCCTGCTGAACTAGCTCTGACTTTCAGATACAAACACACTGATACAAATTCCAACATCATCACTCCTGATCTTCCCACTGTCTGATCACCCAGAAAGAAACCCCTAGAAGTTTTAAGTACTTTCTCCCTTTCCTTTCCTGTCCTTACCTTAAACTCCAGAGAATGTTGTAAAATTTTTGAACCAGAGAATTTTGTAAGACCATGTACCCATATCCAGGCCATCCACCCTGCTATTTCCTTCCTTTCTTAAAAAGTTCATTTTTCGCCATCCCAGAGGCCTAGCTGGTCGGGAAGAGGAACAGAGTTCACAATTGCCAGTCCTGAAAGCGTTCTACGAAAATGACACCTTGGTAGTGAGGTTTCTGTGATAATTGGTTGACAGGACATTTGAAAGAACTTGACAAAAAGCCATGATAGACACCCATGTGAAAACAAAGCTATGAAATGCATGAGCAAGAGTCTGAAAGGGGCGGCCCTCCCTTGTGCTACTCCCTCACCAACCTCCAGTGCAGGTCTGGCCCAGGCAGCCAGCACATCACTCTTCTGAAGATCTGTCTCTATTCTTGCTCTATATTTTTTTTCTCAAATGTTGAATTTGGCCCTAAGTAGTCTCCTAATTCAAATGTGGTTTATCTTTAAGTAAAATATAAAGTTTCAGGGAATTACTGGGAGAGATACACTTGGAATAAGTAAAATGCTTCTGTTTGTAGGGAAATTCTTTCCAAACTCAGGATATCTCAGGTGTATTATTCTTGTACTCTTGCCCATAAACCAAAAATGTCAACTCTTTAAATGTTTCTTTTGGCCTATGTGTACTGATATCAGCTATGCACGTCAGATGATTGAAATTGACATTTCAGCTATCTTGGTGGTCAGTTCTGCATGATTTGTCGATGCTGGTACAGGATAAACAGCAGGCCTGGTACACTGAGCCCGGCTGACTGGAGGACTGCAGACATCTAAGATAAATTCAGTCCAAACATTCTTTCAATCAGTTTGATCACACATAAACTAGATTTCTGTAATACATGCACATCGACTGTGAATACACAACTCATAGGTCAGCGTTGTCTAATATATTCCATGTTAAACATGATCAGGGTTAAGTGGTAAAGAGAGAAGGTCAGGGGCTTTGGAAGCAGTCGGAACTCACATAGAATTGTGTCTCCCCTTCATTTCACCTACCCACCCATTGTAGGACAAACTTCAATGTAAGATCACTCTTACTTAGTTATTTGTCTAATATTTGTCTATCTATTCTTTATTTTTTATATTCTAACTTTCAGATTTGATTTCAAACAAAATCCTGTATATTATATTCTGAAAGGATTTGATTTTACTATTTATCTTATAACCTAATACAGTTAAAGCTTTGCGCAGTGGCAGTATCGTAGCCAATGAGGTTTATCTGAGGTGCGATTATTGCTAATTGAAAACTTTTCCTAATACAGTTAAGAAATTTTGGGGAAAGCATATTTTTTTTTAAATGGCACAAAGCATTTTCCTTGTTTGTCCTGCTCCATTTAAGTGTAGTAGAAGTGGATCACAATTTCTTTTCTTTTTTCATTTTTGTGCAATATATTTCACAAGTAAAAGCTCAGTAAACTTTGTTAATGAAGTGCATACAATTACAGGCATTTCAACAGAGTGCAATCAATAATACTGGTGGTGTGAAGTGCCTGAAAAACTTAGGCTTGACCTCAAAATAAATAGCAATACTTGGCAATAAATCTTCCAGAAGAAAATAGGCGAAACACCAAGCAATTCCTTTCTTCTAGGAGAATGTCTCTTCATGATTGTTCATTTTAAATCAAAAAGGTCTAAATTGAGAGTGCTTGCTATCTTGTCATTGCTTACCCACATTAAACAACCAACCGGTCTTAGTTGCACCCTTATTCTTCTGAACTTCCAAGACTCTGTAGCAAGATCTAGAGATGTCTGACAGCCAACTCAACGTTTTCACAAATAGGTTAAAACGCCCTGGCAAAGCTCCCTGCCAACCTCCTACTCCACCGCTCACTTGACATATATCTACTGTGTCAGGTTCATGCTTTTAGAAAATTAACAACATAAAGAGTGTGAGATGCAAGAAGATTAGAAAAATTCAGGAAAGTAGTGTTCTAAGGAAAGTCATAAGAAAAGCCTAAATTGAAAATTTCTCAGAACAGACAGGAAGCTTCTGTAAATGATAGGCAAATGTGCATGACATGCCCTGGGGAGAATTCTAGAAGAGACCTCATCAACCAATGTGTCTATGGCTCCTCATTTTACAGCATTTAGTTACTAATACCCTTTCACAGACTTATAAAATACATTGACCTTTTAAACCAGATTTTAGTTAAACCTCAGCATTCTGTAAGTATCATATCAGGAAAATGCGAGAAACTCAATATACTCACAAATTTCCACGTTAAAAAATTTACTATACAGAGGGAGGGGTTTTGCAGGGAACGTACTCAAATAATTTAAAGAATTCAAAGGAAAACACACCAAATCTCAAGCAGTATACAAGTGTTTCATAGTTCCCTCATTTATAATATTCACCTTCAAAAAAGTCCCAGGGGTTGGAGAAGGCTATCACCTCCATGGTACAAATGCAGAAACCGCTACAGTTTAGAAAGTTGGAGGAAAGGGTACCAGGCCACATAGCTTAGTCTGCAGGGCTCATACTCTCGTCAGCTTTGATGGCTCCATGCCTCCTACTTTGCCACTATTCTGTGCCACCTCCCACACACATAACCAGAGGAAATAAAGAGAACAAAGACTTCACAAAAAAATAGGACTTGGCATCTCCTCAGTTTCCTCCAGGACCAAAGTTCTATTTCTTTTACTTTTTTATGGATAATGTGAGTAATGTCACAGGAAATCAGATAAAAGATTTTCCCCACCTCATCTTCCTTAATAATATATTAAAAACTAAGAATATGTGAATTCATAATGTCCCTTCAAATTTTTATCTAGATATAAGGCTAAAGGAAAATGGAATGTGAACAGATCAGAACTCTGGCAAATGTTTCAGCCACTTTATTCCCTCAGTCAAAGATGTCTACATTTTATTTTTCTGTTCATAAAAGTTCATAATTAAAATTGCAAAGAGCAGCCTATTCTGTTCCTTCATTTTAGTGCCTCCATACATCATCGATCCTGCTGACCCCATATCAATTGATGCACCAAATTACTGATTAGCCAGTGTCTACTTTGTGTAGAGACCAGGGTTGTATTTAATATATCAACTTCATTAGCTGCTTAACGCCT